>MU758607.1:2333-14208 GCA_026770625.1 Nicotiana glauca
TTTAAGTGTAGGAGGATGTAACGACCCGGCCGGTCATTTTTGGAATTTACGCCCCGATCCCCCATTAGCTGCTTCCCCTAAGTTCATTTCTGCTATTTTGGTTTGCCGGGACGTTCAGTGTGAGGATTCAAAGTGTTTTGGGACACTTAGTCCCTAAATGAGAGCTTAAGAGTTGAAAAATGGTCAGTATTCGGAATAGTGTTAAGACGACCTCGGAATTGAAATCCAATGGTTTCGTTAGATTAGTTAGGTGATTTCGGGGTTGGGAGCGTATTCGGAATGTATTTTGGAGGTTCCTAGCTCATTTAGGCTTGAAATGCCGAAGTTTGAATTTTTGAAGTTTCTGGTTCGATAGTGAGTTTTTGATCCGAGGGTCGGATTTGAATTTTGGAAGTTGATGTAGCTCCGTCATGTCATTTGAGATGTGCGTGCAAAATTTCAGGCAATTCAGGCGAGGTTTGGTTAGGTTTTTGATCAAAAGTGTGTTTTGTTGAAATTTGAAGTTCTTAGGCTTAAATCTTTGATTTAATCGGATTTCCGGGGTTCTTTTAGGTGTTTTAAGGATTGGTGTAAGTTCGAATAAGTTATTATGTGGTATTGGTGCTTTTGGTTGAGGTTCTGGGGGCCTCGGGATGATTTCGGGTGGTTAACGGAGAAATTTCTAAGTAATTGCTGCAGCTGGTATTTTTTTCTGGTATTTTCGCTTCTGCGGATTGGGAGCGGCAGAAGCGGCCTTGGATGTCACAGAAGCGGCTTGTTCCCCCTTCCTCAGAAGCCGCAGAAGCGGTGCCATTTCCGCTGGAGCGGGAACGCAGAAGCGGCTAGGCATCGCAGAAGCGGCCCAGCTATCGCAGATGCGGTCCTGTCCCTTTTTATAAAAACCACAGAAGCGGTTGGTTTTACGCTTAAGCGGGACCGCAGAAGCGGTCCCTTGTCCGCAGAAGCGAAAATGACTGTTCATAAATATCAACTTCGAGGGTTTAATTTCATAAGTTTGAAAATCGATTGAGAGCTCGGGAGAAGGCGATTTTGAGTGGGTTTTGAAGAGAAAATCATTGGGTAACGTTTCTTTGATCCCTTTTCATTATATTTCATTATTACATACCTAAATATATCATTGCAATTCGAATTTAGGATCAAAAATTGGTTAAATTGGGGTAAAACTTCATTGGCTAAACTATTGAGTTTTGAGGGGAATTTGACCTCCGATTTGGGAGATTTTTATATGGTTATACTCGTGAGGATACGAGGGTTCTGAAAATATGAAAATTATTCGATTCTGAGACATTGGCTGGTGGGGCGTTTTGGTCATTTTACCTATTTTTGCGCCCTAGCTTTAATTTTTATAGTGGAATCAGTTGTTTGCAATATTATTTACGATATATAATTGAACTGAATAGATTTGAGCCATTTGGAGTCGGATACTCGTGGCAAGGGCATGGTTCCTAGTTGATTATTGAGCTGGTTTGAGGTAAGTGGCTTGTCTAACCTTGTGTGGGGGATCTTTCCCCTTATGACATGATTTTTGAATATTTGAATGCCTCGTACGTGAGGTGATGAGCGCGTACTTGAGCTAATTGTTGTAAATCCGTTTATACTTGAAGTATTTAAATTGAGATTTCCTGTTTACTTGTTCATTTTAGACTGTACGTTTAAACCTGTGCTAGCTTAGAGAAGCATGTTTAGCTGACTTACTTGCTTAATTGTTTAACTGTGTTATTTGTACGATGTGAAGATTGTTAGGCTAGAAATTACTACTACTTGTACTGATTTTTTGCATTTATTCTGAGGTTATGAGTTATTGTTGTTGTGTGTTCAATTTGGGACTACAGGACAGCTTCCCGGGAGATCCCCCTGTACTTGATATATTCTGGATTGAGAGTGCGGGATACCAAGAGACCCCCGACACATGTATTTCTATATATTGGGATACCAAGAGATCCCCAGTGTATATGATGAGGATACCAAGAGATCCCTGGTGCATATGATGAGGATACCAAGAGATCCTCGGGATACCAAGTGATCCCCGGCTACTATTCCTTGTTGAGAGCAGTATTCCTTGTATTGTTACATTTGCCTTCTATTATTGTTCTTCCTTATTTACCTGGTTTAGATTCTCGTTGTAGACTTTATTTAAACTGCTTCGGTTACCTTATTATTTATTATGTTTTATCTCAGTAGGGCCCTGACCTTCCTCGTCACTACCCAACCGAGGTTAGGCCTGGCACTTACTGAGTACCGCTGTGGTGTACTCATGCCCTTCCTGCGCATATTTTTCATGTGTAGATCATCCAGGTACCTCTACTCAGGCGCACTATCAGTGAGGCAGGAGGACTACGGAGACTTCGAGGTAGATCTGCTGCGTCCGCAGACCGACGAGTCTCCCTCTTATTCTATATTTAGTACTTAGTTTTATTTCTTCCGGTTGTTAGATATTCTGGAGTTTGGAGCCTTTACTATACACTTCTGTAGCCTGTGTTGCCCGTGAGTTTTCGGATTTTGGGAATTGTTTTGAACTTGTGGTATTGAGTTGTACATGCCGAGCGGCATTCAGTACAGTTTCTTTTAGTTATTTAATTTGATTTCCTCTATTTTTCCGCAATTATTATACTTCCGCAATATTAGGCTTACCTGGTCGGGGGGACTAGGTGCCGTCATGACATGTTCACAGTCGGTGAACTAGGGTCATGACAGGGTAGCTTTTCACATACATATTACCTAGCTACAAGTTGTAGTAATAGAAGATATTAAATCTTTCCTTTATTTATAGTCTCAATATAATCAATCGCTTTTGCGTATACTTTGGAAACTGAATAAGTTTCTTTGAGACTTACTACAACGCAATACCTTATTGGTAATCAATTGTGTTTCTCCAAAATAGTAATAATTGATTCTTCAAGAGCTCTCAATTAATTTGGTACTACCACATATTCATCAACATCCATATGGTGAATATCTCTTTTAAAGAGAAAGTTATACCATTATGGTTATGGTCAAAATTATATGCAAGATATGTTTCTTGCATTAAGTTATTCTTTAATAATCACATTACCAAAATATTTTGGTGTGCAATAGGTATGTGACCAATGACCATTCATACCATAATAATGATATTATTTTCTTACATCATCTCAAACCTCCTTCTAGAGGTGAGTGTGGTATATTCACTACCACTAGTACGTTTATATTCTTCCAAGAATGAATATATTCAAAAATCAGATGTTGTCACATTCACATCATGAATGGACCATAAGCATCTATATAGTGCTTTATAAAATCTCATGTCAAATCAATGACAAATATTACTTTCACAGAGTGAAGGATTATTTTGAGAATTTCTATTATTCTCACTATCACAATGATGAAAACTATAATTTTATCTATTGCCATGTCCACATCCATTGATACCTTCACGGTAATAATTTTGTTTTCTTTCAGACTTATCATATATTGCTATTATCACACCTCCTTTTTCACTACACCCCGGACGAAAAGTATAATAAAGGGAGTTTTTTCAATTAAAGGACAATCGAAATAGGATTCGTTTTATTAAGAATCAGAGTCGCCACTTGGGAGATTTATGGTGTCCCAAGTCACCGGTTCGAAATCCCGAATAGAGAAAAAGGATGACTCTGTTTAACAGTCCGCGAACCAGAAATCAAGGTAAGGAATTCTATTAAACCGGGAGAAGGTGTTAGGCATTTCCGGGTTCCATGGTTCTAGCACGGTCGCTCAACTGTTATATTCGGCTTAATTATCTGATTTTAACACATTTTTAAACCTTTGTGCAATTTTACTTTTTAACCACTTTTTATTTAATTTTAGAGAGGAGTTGCAACGATATTAAAATACGTCTCGAACCACATTACATAAATGCACATTTGGTTTTTGACATATTTTAACATCGTTGAGATTTGGATTTGGGTCACATAAATGTGCACCCGAGTTTAGGAAGATAAAATTATTAAATAGCGCGCCTAAAAGCAACTAACGCGTTTGTTAACTTTGTGAGTGCCATGAAATTAGTTAAATGGCACACCTCGAATTCTAAACATCAATTCAAGATTAAATAAAGGGAGGGCCACACAATTTAAATTTTATTTGGCATGGCGCGCCTCAATTTATTTTAAAGGATGCCTTTTCTAAATTTCAAAGGACCATGAATTATTATTATTATTATCTAATATGACTCACCCCAACTCTAATTAGAGAAGTCTAAATGTGAAAAATTTAAAGAGTAGAATTCCATCATGGTGTAGGACAATAGCTCATTTTTACTTAAAATAAGTGTAGTGATTGAATATTGGGCCTAACGTGAGGCCTGGTGGCATGCGCCACCTTGAGAATACCCATTACCTGAGCTAAACCCATGAGTGAGTCCAAATTCAAATGAGACCCGCTTCGCTTGCAATGGGGTCTTTGGCTCGAACCCCACATCAATACAATGGTTTATTTTACACTCAATTTTATAAGCCTGTCTTTGCTTAATTAAACTAAACTGACATAAAGATTGAAAACACTGCGGATCATTTTTAATCATGATTACAACCCAGAAGTCTTAACATCTTTAATTAAATCAAATATGATTCTGGCTAACACAACCCTCTTAACATATTAAACGAATTTCATAGATCTTGATCAACATCTTTAGACATGCATATATATATATACCCGAACTTCGATCCATCCAGCAAATTATTACTAACTTTACTACACAAATGAAATTAGTGAAATAACAAAGATGTTAATCTTAGCGCTTATCAATGCTAGCCATGCTTTTAAAAGAAATAATTCCTTAGAGGCAATACACTCACCAAATTTCCATTGATAGCATCTTCAACAATAGTCCAAAGTTTAAATATAATACAAAATCTTAATTAACCAACTGAGATAAACTAAAATACACTAACTCAAATGATGAAGCATGTTATAAATGTAAACGACATGACAAGTTCAATTGGCTAATTTTTGGAGCCTTTCAATTTCATCTTCAAAATGAGAACTACGTCCAGTTTGGTTCAAAGAGAAATACCTGGAATTCGAAAACAAAATAGGAAATGAGGGATCAGCATAGAACAGTAGCCAAACAACAACTAGAACAACCCAGATTCAATAATCGAAACCATATGACTGACTCCAAATCCAATAGAACAGTAAACCCCCAAACCAAAACTTTATCTTAGTTTTCAAAGGAGAATCAACTTCAAATTAATTCAAAAACCCTGAATATCTAAAGTACCAAGACGTTACTGAAGTTCAAAGTTAAAGAAAGAAGCCAATGGAATAGTGATTCATCTTGCTATCCTTTCAGATTTTCAGAATGTTTGTGTGTATTCTCTCTGTATTTTCTATATTTCTGTGTGCATGAGTGTATGTCAGGACGCTCAATCCTCTCAAGGTTCTCTTTTTGTTTTTCTCTGTTTCTGAATCCCCTCTTAGGGTCTGCTCTCTCAGTGTCCCCCCCTCCCCTTAAGCTCTAACTGTCTGAATCTATTTAAAGACCAATGTTGAACCATTTTTTATTCAAAGTTTTCACTTTTCAGCCTGTATATTCCCTTCCCATGTGCACCTTAAGCCTTTTATTATTAAACCCATGCTTGTTTTCTGACTTCCCACTTAACAAAGATGTCAGTCACACTTCCCTTTCCATTTTTTAATCAAGTCCCATATTATTCTCTGACTTCCTGACCTCTACAGGCATTTATCACACTATCACTCCCATTACTAATCCCTGTTTCTTAATTAACTACTGGACTGATCCCTTTTTTACTAAACTACTCCTTAACTAATCCTACCAGCCACTCAAAAGCTTCCCAAGTATGCAAATTTCACATGGCCTTCATGATTTCTAAGCTAACCTTACAATCTTTGTTAATTACTCCTGAAGACCAAATGAGCCACAGAAAATGGTAATTACTATCACACCTCCTTTTTCACAAGTTACACCCTCGGAAGGGTATAAAGGAGTTTTTCCAATTTAAGGACAGTCGGAACGGGATTAGTTATTTAAGTTTTCAGAGTCGCCACTTGAGAATATAATGGTGTCCCAAGTCNAGATTGGGTGAGAGGAACGCTTATAGTGGTAGAAGTACTAATGGAGAAGAACACTAGATTGAAGGAATTAAAATTATATTTTGGCAATGTAATAAAATCTAGGTAGCAAAAAATTGGTCGCTGCGCTGGTTTTTACATTTGGCGGTGCTATGAGTAATATCAACATAATTTCACAAAGTAGGGTCTGGAAGTAAAGTGTATGCATACCTGACCCCTAACTTAAAAAAGTAGACACATTATATCTGATAGATCCCGACTCAAGATAAAAGTAAAAAAAGCAAACACAACACATAGTAACATCTAACAAATAGAGAAGGGGATTACAAATCGCGTTCTATAAATGATAGAAGCTGACTTGTAATCCCCTTCTCAAATGACTCGGACAGATAAATTTTTTTACACCATCATTGCATATAGCTTAAAACTCCTCTAATTATTGTAGAGATGTTTCCCTTCTCGCAGAATTATATAAGCAGCTATCTTAGCAGAGATTGTATTAGGGAAAATAAATATTATACGTGAATTTAATTATGTGATTGACATGGCATGACACGTAGATCATTAGAAAAGTGACAGCTGGAGAAGATTACTTAAAAAGATGTGAATCTCAATAGGCACGAGCAAAACGTCTAAAAGACGAGAAAAAACGGTTGCTCGAGTCTCTTTAGTAATCTAAAGAGACATCGGTGGAATGAATCAAGACAGTAAAAATAACAGATTCATTGGTCTTCAAGCATGAATGATTACAAATGTTACAGAATCTTCACAAAGTATTTATGATTACCAATTATAACGTTTCATTAATACTTATAATGGCTTGGTCATAAAGGGAAAAGATGTTGTACTTAGAGATGACTATATAAGGAATAGAAATGTTATTTGTATAGACACGTTCTGATTATTACTGGAATACAATTATTTACTTTTTCTTTACACTGATTACTTTGCTATTTCATATTCTAATTTTCTTTCTTATCGCAAAAATATTCCTTTTCTTTATTATCAGTAACCCGAGTACTTCTAAAAATAGGTTTTGACCGAAATTCCTATTTTTTGATCAAGCAAATTGGTTCCATTACCGAAAATCTGATAATCTTTTTACTTTTCACAACTATTCTTCTCCCAAAAAATTATGTCAAACGTCAACGAGAACAACCAACAAAACCTACAAAACCAACAAAATCAGTAATAGCTGAATTAGCAAAATCAACAAGGAGATTGAACTCCAATACCCTCACCACGAAACTCTCCTCGACAATCTCGAGAAGGGACACTTGACAAATCTGAATCGCATACGAATGACCAGCATGGAGACGATCAAGATATCGATGCAACATTGAAATAGCTAATTGCAGAACAAGTTAGCAATGTTCTTCAAGATTTTGTTAGTGGGTTGCCAACTGCACCACCAACTCTACCTCCAAACAACACCGCAACCATAGAGAATCCACGCTTAGGACTCGCTAATTCAGGCATTGGAGGAACTCCCAGCTAATCTCGCGATGTAGGGCCAGGTATCCTAGTTAATTCTTATTTATAAAGTTTGGTACTAACTTTGCACAAACAGCTCAAAGAGCAGAACGATCACATAGAACAGATACCTGGTGTTCCACCTATAACCAAGGATTGGATATGGACAAGTACTCTCAACAACCTTAGAAGCCAAGTGCTGCTCCTTTTCCTATTCCGAAAAAGTTTACGCTACCCGATATCCTAAAGTACAATGGGACAACCGATCCCCTAGATCATGTGACTGCATTCATAACTCGCATAAAGGGAAACGACTTGACCAAGCAAGAGATTGAATCAGTGCTGGTCAAAAAATTCGATGAAATGCTCACAAAGGGAGCACTAACACGATATTCTCTTTTACCTGAAAAATTCCATTAATTCTTTTGCTGAGCTTGCAGATTCATTTATAAAAGCACACTCGGTCACTCAAAAAGTTGAAAATTGATAAAAGACATCTTCAAAATAAAGCAAGGAGATACATAATTACTTAGGGAGTTCGTAGATAGATTCCAACATAAGCGAAGAATGTTGCCACATGTACCTGACGATTGGGCGGCTATGGCATTTGCCAATAATTTGAATAAAAAATCTCAGAAGCCACAAGAAGACTCAAAGAAATCGTATGAGAATTCCCTACAACAACTTGGAATGATTCTTACAACAAGTATAGCACGAAGCTGCGGATAGAAGAAGACACTATCACTCTGTCCCGGAGAGATGAAAGAGTAAGTTCATGGCGGCGAGAAAATGAAAAAAGGTCCGGTAAGAACATGTACGAACCTAATATGCTACAAGAAGGAAGGGATTCACGTTCAAAAGAAGAAAACACGAGGTATGGTTCCAAATAAATTGACAGAGCGGGTTCGTCGTCTAGGTTCGGAAAGGAGCGAGACACGTGAGATACGCGAGACAATAACAGAAGTTCAAAAGAAAAGGTTGGTGGTTAAAGTTTCAATGTTAGCACGCCTGATCTGGCGACAATTTTAAGAAGCATGGGAGATAAAGTGCGGTGCCCAAAAGAAATGAGATCGAACCCAAATAGAAGAAATCCGGATTTCTGGTGCAAGTATCGCAATGATCACGGTCACAAAACAACAGATTACAGACTACTACAAGGTGAAGTAGAGCAATTATTAAAACAAGGTTACTTTACTGAATTGTTTAGTGAGAAGGGTAAGCAAGCATATATGAAGAATAGGTAGGAGCCACTGAAACCTTCATCACCAAAAAGAACAGTTAATGTCATAAGCGGAGGGGAGGAGGTCAATGGAGTAACATATACGGCGACAAAGAAGGTGTCAAAAATCACAGTTACCCACGAGAAGCGAGTTCGCCAAGTTTTGGAAGAAGACAGTATAACATTTGATGATGCAGACGTAGATGGCCTGATGATCCCACACAATGATGCACTGGTAGTATCTTTACTTGTACATGATACTAATGTAAAACGAGTTTTGATTAATGCAGGTAGCTCTGTAAATATCACTCTTCTAAGTGTGGTAAACGAGATTCAAGCTGATGATAAATTAGTACCCAAAACACGTACATTGTTCGGTTTTGACAACTCGAGCTTTGTTAGAAAAGGGGAAATAATACTCAACACACTCGCAGAAGGAGTAGTCAAAGATACTAAATTCAAGTAATAGATATGGACATGGTGTACAATATGATTCTTGGCAGACCTTGGATTCATGAGATGGATGTTGTTCCATCTACCTTACATCAATTGATAAAGTTCCCTTCGCAATGGGGAATAAGACAAATCCGTGGTGATCAAAAGGCTTCCCAAAGCATTAAATCAATGGCAGATTTAAGCGTAAAAAATGATGTTGCAGATGAAAAATAGTAATTACAGAATTCAGTTGAGGGTTTAGCAACACAAGCCTCAACTGTGGATGGACAAACGGTATGTAGACTTGAGGACTGATACTATTCAAGAATAAGAAGAGAATGATAACATCAAAACAACAAGTGAGGAACTGGAAGCGGAGGTATTGTTTGTACTGTGGCCAGACAGAAAAGTCTACATCGGAACCAACCTCATCCCAGAGATGAAAAGTAAGTTAATTGAGTTTTTAAAAGCAAACGCAGATCACTTTGCTTGGTCGCATTCAGATATGACAGGTATACCACCGGAGGTGATGACCCATAAGCTGAATGAAGATACAATGTATCCGCTTGTCAAAAAGAATAAAAGGACGCAAGGATCCTTCAAAAACCAGGTGATTCAGGATAAAGTACAAAAGCTTTTAAGAATCAGGTCTATCTGTGAGGTAAAATATCCTAATTGGCTAGTTAATACTTTAGTAGTGCCCAAAAAGAATGGTAAGTGGCGAGTTTTTGTAGACTATACTGATTTGAATAAAACTTTCCTTAAAGATTCTTTTCTATTACCACACATAGATCAATGAATTGATGCTATTGCAGGACATGACCTATTAAGTTTTTTGGACACCTATTCATGATATAATCAAATAAAAATGGATCCTTCAGATGAGGAAAAAACCTTTTTATTACAGACAATGGGACTTACTATTATAAATGATAGCTTCATGGACAAGGATAAAACTTTAGAAGTACCAAAAAATCCATTCACAAGGTCTCAAGCTAAGGAGAAGCAAGACAAGGTTTTTGAGCTTCAATGGGAGATCAAGAAGACGCTAATGGTGGAAGAAAAGCTCAAGAATTATGGAGAGGGTTTAGCTAAGTGCTACACTCATTTCATGGTCCAAGTCCATGTACAAGAGGAGGTAGATTGAGGTCCAAGCACCAACCAAGGAGGGCCTAAATTAGGCGCCTAAATCAACTCACAAAGGAGCCAACTTGGCGCCCAAGTCAGCTCAAGGAGGAGCGACCAAGACATAGGAGAAGGAGTCATAGTTCCTTATTTTTACTAGTTTGTTAGGACATATTTTATGCTTTACCAGGTAGTTAAGGTTTTGTTTTTCTTTTCCTAAGATTATTGGAATTACAATCTTGGTTTTTGTTTCCTAGAGTTTTACCTTTTCTTATGGTAGTTGGACTTGTTGTCCAATGTAGTTTAGGATTTTATTTCCTTTTTTTTACGTAGAATTTCGTGACCCCCTCCCTATATAAAGGGTATCTTCTTTGCTTTCAGATTTAAACTATTATCAAGAAAGATTATGAGATTTTTCTTGCACTCTTGTGTGTGGCTATTCTTGAATTTATTCTTCAACCTTCAAGATTCAACTTAAGGTGGTAAGATAAACTCTTTCAAAATCTTAGATCACTTATAGGTATTAGAGAAAGGTGATAAGTTTTGGCTTATTGTTGTTTTTGTTATTCTAAAGGGTCGGGTTTCACAATCTATCTCTTATTTTTTTTAATTCTCTACTAAAGGCAATTAGTTCTTTGATAGCTAATTGCTGTTGTTAGGATTCATCTTCAAGAAAAGACCTTTTGAATTCAAGAACTCTTTCTTTAATTCAATCTATCTTTAATTTTTCGTCCTTTTTTTGTTTATTTATTTTTTTTGCTTCCGCACGTATCTTGATTTTTGTATTTTACTTTATTAATTCTTGAATCCCATATCGTGTTATTATCAAGTGGTATCACATCATTGGGTATCAAGATTTCAATTTTGATAATCTTGAAAGGTTCTTGAGCAACAACAACAAAAAAACCAAAAAAAAAAAACAACAAAAAAACAAAAATCAATCCCAAAATAAAAACTGTTATTGCTCATTATTATTTTTAGAATTCAAGTATTATTTGGTTTCCAAGTCAAGAAAGGAAACAGGAAGAGGGGATCTTTGTTCTTGAATATTAAAGAAACTTCTTTCCTTATTCTTGTGGGTTTTGAGTTTTCTAAAATTCTTTCATATATTTTTCTACTAACCAATTCCTATTCTTACTAGGTTTGGTCATTCACTTTTCTTTCTTTTTCTAATTTTATATTCTTATTGTGAGCACGTGATTTTTGCCCTATATAAGAATTACTCCCAAAAATTCAAAATAAAATAATTTTGTGTTGTGTGTGATTTTCTGTGAATTTGGTGTAATTTCTTAATTATTATTTGTATTTTTGTCTTTGCGTGTTTATTTGTTAAATTAATATAAAACACAAAAATATATTGCGTTTACACTTAGATTTTATTAGGAGTAATTTTTTGTTTTTGTTTTACAAAAATAAAAATCACCAAAAAATAATACACTTTACATTTAGCGTTTAAAGGTCTAGTTGTGTGATTTATTTTTAATTAATATTTAATTATGTGTGTTATTGTTAGTAGAAGATAATTAGTATTTTACAAGTTAATTTGATGTTATAATGTAATTTAGAATTTTG
>MU758609.1:0-56250 GCA_026770625.1 Nicotiana glauca
AACCTTTTGGTTAGAATAAATCGAGATGTGCCGCGCCGCACGAAATGACAATTGCGTGGCCCTCATTTTCATTCCTTAATGATCCTTAGAATTCGGGAGGGCCGTTTAACAAATTTCACTGCCTTCCCCAAAATAATAATACGCTAGATTCTTTAAGCATGACTTTAATAAAATTACCTCCTTAAACTCGGGTGTGCATTTCATGCGATCCAAATCAAATCCCAAAATGTTGAATAGAGTATGCTTAGGATTGCGGGTGCATTTCATGACGCAATCCAAAGGCACGCTTTAAACGACGTTCATTTTCTTTTAAATAAATACATATTGAATAAAAACAGTTAAAAGTAAAATTGGCACATAGGCTCTTCATGTGATAAAATTAGATAAAAGCTAAACGCAACAGTTAAGCGACCGTGCTAGAACTACGGAACCCGGAAATGCCTAACACCTTCTCCCGGGTTAACAGAATTCTTTATCCGAATTTCTGGTACGCGGACTATGAACAGAGTCATCTTTTTCCTCGGTTCGGGATTCAATCGGTGACTTGGAACACCATTAATATCCCAAGTGGCGACTCTGAATAATTAATAACCAAATCCCGTTCCGATTGTCCTTTAATTGGAAAAACTCCTTTACGCCCTTGCGGGTGTAGTAAAAAAGGAGGTGTGATACAATCTAACAATATAAGTTCAATGGGTAACAACAAGTTACTTGTGTTGTTTAAGCATTGATCTCCTCTTTAGGAGCCCTAATTCTATTGTACTACTTACTGTTATGTGAGGAGTTAAGAAGTTGTTAAATGCTTGTTATAATAGGGGCATAAAGACAAACTCCAAAGTACATACTGTTACACGAAGAGGTTGATTAATCTTAATGGAATTATTATTGTCTGGAGTAACAGGGACATAGTAACTAATTCCACCTATATGAATATTGAAGTGGTGATGCTTCTAGCAAGATTTAAAGGGTTGATCTTGTAAATATTTATAAATACAAGATGAGCACATGGTTGTAAACGTGCTAAAGCGAATACTGAATTTTCTTAGCCACTGTATAATATTGTGCGTGTGATATTTTCGATTTTGACACAAGGAGTTATGGTTCAAACCTTTAAGGTATCAATAACTTCATCAAGATTTTAAGATATTTACACTAATGGAAAGTTCAAATCAAAATAAGATACTCTCCGATAGGCGTGATATTATAAGAAATATAACAAACTAGTGGGGAATTGAAGGATAGTTTGTTATAAGTTCGAAAGAGTGGGACTTGTCCCACATAGGTGGTCAAGACCACTTTTTGTGCCTTTTAAGTCCTTGTCCTTTTATGTGTTTAATTTAGAACAAATACTCTTATATTTGTACAAATACATATATATTATATATTATATATATTAATATCAAAGAGTTGGACTTGGATTGGGGCGCGGGCCGAGTCGGATCCAAAATAAATAATTATATTTTATTTATTTCTAAATAAATCTGTTTTCTTTGAAATTTAAAATTTAAATTTATTTGAATAAACAGATGCGTATGTTTGTGAAAGAACACATCTTTTTTGAAAAGGTCCGATGGTGCGCTATAAATAGAGGTTTTTCGAACAAATTGAATATAGAAAAGCACAAGTATTATTGAAGGTTTTGTTGTATCCTAAAGAGAATCGGTTGTATTTCCCTAAATTAGTATACATGCGATAACTCTTTTAAGGACAATTAATTTTTACGCATCAAAGCCATTTTTTATTATTATTTTCTAACATCCGGTTTCAGTGTCTTGTTATTATTCGTACATTTAATATAGATCGATTTTATCCTATATAAATAAGATTAACTAACATATTAACTAATCGATTACGATAAAATTGGGTTTGATTTTGCTGGTCCAAAACCAATAGCTAGGAATGAAACTCGAAAGAGGATTACACAATTATCACTTTAATAACCATAATAACTACTACCTCATAACTATAATTATTGACCACCTGTATAGTTTAATAACAATATAACAACAAAGATTAGTCTTACTTCAAATAAGAATAATAAGGGGACGCCTATATAATTTAATTGTATAGTTATTTTTTCAGAACAAATATACTCTCTTCATTTTAATTTATGTGAACCTGTTTGACTTTTAAAATTAAAAAAAATTAAAGATTTTTAAAATTTATGGTTCTAAACAAGTCAAAAAAGGTCAGAGCATTAGTATGATTATAAAAGAATTTTATTTAAGTATAAAATTATAAATTTAAGCTAAATTATTTTCAAATTTAGAAATATGTCATGCCAAATCAAAAAAGTAAATAAGTTCCCGCACCAGGAGTAGTATGTAATTTTTGTAATTAAAATAATTTCCAAATAGTAAAGCAACAAAATCGTGAAATTAGGGAGATCCTCAAGGATACGTCACGAGGCTCACCGTTCATGGCAATCTCATCATAAGACGACTGTTCATTCATCTAATCAATCATACCCCTTTTTCTGCTTCTCTCCCTATATATTCTCTTTGGTTGCTTCCTTTTTTAAGTTTGATCTTCCTTCTCTAAATCCTGATATTTACTGGTCGGTAGGAAAGAAGCTTAAACGTAGGGAAAAAAAACGATATATATTGATTGTGAGGTACAAAAGTTAAAAATCCCACCAAACGATGCTTAAATAATGGAGCCACATCACAATTCGGATTCTAATTCAAAGCTCTCATCTGCTACTGAAGGAGCTTATTCTAGGGTTTCAAAACCACTTCTTCAATCGGTAATTCTCTCTTCAAGTCTTCTCCTTCTTATATTCCCCCATATTAATTGATTGATTTTTTGATTGGTTGAATATGTTTTGCTGTTCTAATTCGTTGACTTTATCAGAAGTAACGAAATCTATTTGAGCAGCTTTTTAGTCAATTTTTACTGGTTTTTGGTGGTGCCAAGTTTTGGGTTTTGCTTCAACTGCATAAAGTTATTGTCTTTATTAGTAAAACTGTCGGTGTTTCGAAAATTTTACTCATGGTTAGTTGTTGAATTTGTTGCTGAGAATATCTGATGGAAATCGGGGTATTTAGTGAAGTTACATCCATCTTAACGAGAAAAAAGGGGATTTTGTTATATGATATCATTTTTATGGAGATTAGCCTATATAAAAAAAAACAATACAGTAAAAATAAAATAAGAGATAGAGAAAGATTTATCTGAGAAATTATTGTTTTGAGGTTTTAATTTATTTGAAGGAAATAATTGCGGATTTAGGGGTGCGATCATCTGTGGAGAGTAAACTGGCAGCTAAAATGAGGTGTTAAGTAGTCATCATCTTAATTACGTTGCTATTGTGTGTGTGTGTGTGTGTTGAGGGTGGGGTGGGATATGGTGGGGGGAGATGGATTCGGGGGTGATTGAAAAATTTGGAATCAAAAGTATAGATGATAACTGACACTCATAAGAAGTAAAAGTAGTTGTTGATGATGAGTACTTTGCTGCTAGAACTTATCTATCTCTCATTCATGGTAAAAGAACTGACTTCTAGCATTTCTTTAATCACGAATGTAAGTTTAAGTGTGATCCCGGCTCATATATTAAATCTTGTTAACTGTATGTAAGTAAGCATCATCAAAAGTTTCTCAAATTGAATAACTAGATTCTTGTGGTCAAATTAAATGATTTATGTTCAGAATTTCTGCCTATATCTGCTGCTTTGAGTATGATAACTTTCTCACCGTAAGAAAAGAACGTGTTTGCTTTATCTACTGAACTTTCCTGCACTTTGAACTATCTCAAAGTATGCAGTTGAGAAATTTTTCTTCGACAAAAAGCCTGCTAATAGTCATGCATAAGGAGTGTTAGTTATATGCTGATAGTTGGTACTCACGTGTCTCCTCCTTTGGTATATTCCATTTCAAATTGTCGTGATCTATTTCTTTTGCTAGGTGAAGCGCACAGATATTTGCTGCTTGTTGGTAGTTACTCTAGTTTTCTCTTCTAAAGTTATCCTGTTATTCATTTATTCATGTAGGTATAGAGTTGCAGTAATTTCTAAGTGCAAGTAAAAATTTTAAGTTTGACATGAGAATACACACTTATCGTGTTTTTTGGTGATAGGACTATAGTAAGTTTGGAGATAACAGAGGCCTGGATGATTTTGATCCCGTCATTGGTTCAAATGTTGTGAAAACAGATAAGCGTGAAGAATATGACAGACTAGCTGTACACCTAAGGGATGAAATTCCTGAGAACACAAGTTTGACAAGCCGTCTAGATAATCGAGCAGAAGAACTTGTTGCCAACTTCTCTGTCCAAACCACACGTGAAGCGACACAGGAACTTTTCAGTAAACGGTCATTTCAAGACACTCGAGAAGCTAGTGAAAGGTATCATATGGACTGCTCGAAAGGGGAATTTGAAGAAGATTCTCTATCCCTGAGACAGAACAATATCTTGAAGTGTTCTGAGAAGATTATTAGCAGCAATTGGGATAAAATAGGAAAATGTGGTACTGAGACATCTGGTCAAAGTGCTGGTCACATAAACAACAACAAGAGTTATATCATGGGCAAGCCAGTGGCTGGAAAGCAAGAGACTGATCATGATTCACCTTTGTGCACAGAAGAAAACTATGAGAAGCGGGCACACACAAGTAAGGATATGGTTAAAGCTAAAATCTCTAATGTTAATTTAATTCAACAGACCAACGAAAGTGATGTAAAAAGAAACTCTCTATACCCACAATTAACTGAAAATAGAGAATGTGAAACGCAGTCATCTCAAATGGTAGAAGAAAGTACATGCCACCAAAATCAAGGAAGATATTTCTGCTACGATTCACCACTCTTTGGTGAAACTGGAGCTTGGATTCCTGTATCAGTTCCTCCAATGTCAGAGAGTGAGCATGAAGAGTGGAATAGAGGCTTCTGCCCAAACGGGGGATATCTTCCTGATGGAGACACAGATTGGAATCAGTGCATGGGGGAAGACAAGGAGTTGACCATGTGGGATGTGGTGGTGGATATGTTGCTTGCAGCCCGAGGGAAAGTGCAATCTCTTGCATCTGGTGATATTGGTAATATGGCGTGGATATCAAGCCATCTCATTGAGCAGGCTTGGAAAGAGATGGCTCAAACCCTCACAGAAGCTAATTTTGGTAATGCCCAGGAAATTCTTGAGGCAGATCCTCCCAAATGGTTGCCTGACAGTGCATCTTCCTCTTGTATGTTATGTAGTGTGCGGTTCCACCCTATCATGTGCAGCAGGCATCATTGTCGATTTTGTGGTGGAATATTTTGCAATGAATGTACTAAAGGAAAGAGTTTGCTCCCTGAAAAATTTCGCACTGGGGAACCGCAACGAGTATGTGATGTATGTTGTGTACGTCTTGAGTCCGTGCAGCCATACCTAATGGATCGAGTAAGCCGTGCTGCTCAGTTGCCAACCCATGACCTTACCGACCTGAGCACATTGCGATCTTGGGTAAACTTCCCGTGGGGACAGTCAATGGAACACGAAATTTACAAGGCCACTAACACTATTCGGGGCTATGAAAGGGTATGGAGTTCTGTTTCTTATATTAAATGCTGCATCTTTTATATGTCTACTCATACTAAAATACTCCTGCTACATATCTGATTTTGAAGAAAGCAATTGCTGTATTATTGTACTATTTAACCTTCTAGCCTCTAATCCACCATTTGGAGTTCTACTGGTATGCATCTTATATGTAAAATAATTAGGAGCATGCATGGATCTCTTTTTTATTTAATTTCCTGATATCTTATGATGAATATTGGCTGCCTGAAGTATTCTGAACAACAAATTTCAGATTGGTTTGTTGAGTTCTGAGAAGAAAATTCCAGAAGCTATTCTACAAAATGCAAGAGGTCTTGCCATACTTACGGTTGTGAAAGTTGGAGTGATGGTCACCTACAACATTGGAACCGGATTGGTAATTGCGCGTAGAGAAGATGGTTCATGGTCTCCCCCCTCGGCCATTTCTTCTTTCGGTGTGGGATGGGGTGCTCAGGTGAAGAAATTTACTATATTTCTGCTAAATGAAGTAAACTATAATCACCGACCATAAATTTACTATATTTCTGCTGAATGAAGTAAAGGATAATTACTGGCCATAAGTTTTCTATATTTCTGCTAAATGAAGTAAAGGATAATTACGGACCTGAATAGTGTGGTACTGTGGTCTGAATATAGTGGATTCATATAGCCGGCAACTAATTTTGGATTGAGGATAATTGCCACTTTGGTTGTCTATATTGAGATGCATTCGTCAGTGTAGGAAGAAATCATAGATATGAGCATTGCACATGGCTTCCATGGATGGTGAGTGTATTAATTGCCACATGGGAAATCGGTACCCAGTGGCTTCTGGATGTTATCCATAATCAATGGGTAACTAAGCAAATTCAAATGTTATCTTGGGATGATTTGTATATACCCTCATTTGGGATGGCAAAGAGTCTTCCTTTCATGATAGTATTGGTTCTTTGGCAGTTCATCACGGGACTTCGTATTAAGCCCTGGCCATTTCTGTTTAGCATTAAATGTTGGAGAAAGATGTCAGTTCTCTAGTTAGTAAAATTTTCTATTCTTACTTTAACGTAGTTTCTTCAAGAAGGAAGTGTGTAAAATTTTATATGGAGGCCAATCAAAATATCATTTCTATTTCAATAGGAACTTCTTATCATCAATAAATCATAAAACAGATTTCTATTTTGTAGGCTGGTGGAGAACTCACTGACTTCATTATTGTTCTGAGAACTACTGATGCTGTCAAGACTTTTGGTGGTGACGCCCATCTTTCAGTTGGAGCTGGTGTGAGTGCTGCTGCTGGGATCATTGGGCGAACTGCTGAAGCTGATCTTCGTGCTGGAACTGGAGGCTATGCTGCTTGTTATACATACAGCTGCAGTAAAGGTATCAAGTTCACCTTGTTTATGAGTTCACATGTATTGTGCCATGTTATACTTTGATTTGTACGTCCTGTTATTGCATGATAGAGTTGGCATGTGATTTTGCTTTTCTATATCACGTGATTGTTAATGGCCAGAAAAATTTAATCTAAGCTTTCCACTCTCTTGCCTGTTGAGAAAAGGTTTGAATAGTCAAATATGCGGAAAATTTGCTCATCAGAAGAATAATTATGGGTTTCAAAGTCTACAATAGTTCATAGAGTTCTTGTTGATGTTGATTTAACTTGAAAAGAGGTTAGGGAAGTTAGTGAACTTCAAACCAATTCTCTCACTGTCTTTACTATTTAGACTGTATCTGTTGTTTCTATCTCTGGAAGTTAAGTTGATGCTTGCTCTCGAGGCCTAGTTATATCTTTATATCATGTTTAAAGTTCTACTTTTTTTGTGGTACAGGTGCCTTTGTTGGGTGTTCCCTACAAGGTAGTGTTGTGACTACCCGAACACGAGAAAACTCCAGATTTTATGGTAGCCAGTCACTGAAAGCTCCAGAAATTCTCCTTGGTTCGTTGCCGAGGCCCCCTGCTGCAGCCGCCCTATATCGTGCACTTGCCGATTTATACCAGAAACTTTGAAGGTCTCATTCGTCTTTAAGGGTTGTACATAATGTTACGGGTTGAAAATTTGGGGGCTTGATTATTGCTATTCTTTGTGAATTACGAGTGCATAGATATAGTTATTTGTACAGTCTGGAAGAATTGTAAATATAATCATGATCTTTGCTGGGAGAGTATCCTTGCTCACTGAATCTATTGGCAATTTGGCATTCAATTTGGGAAGGAAAAAAATGGATGAAAAGAGTTGTGGTATGCCGTTTGTTCTGTTACTCGGACAATTATCCAATAATACCTGATAACCCTAATTCTTGATTTGCAATGGTAGTTCTGCTGCCACATTTTCCACTATAACATTAAGGCCAAGTTAAAGAAGATAGCTAACTCCTTTGTAGGTGAGAGGTTCGTCTTTTTCTCGTGTTATGTTTTAGGTTGTTTGCCTCGTACATTTCGCTCCTTTGCGCTTTACACTTGGGTTATCCGTCCTATAGTATTTTATTTCTGAATTTTCTTTAAAATACTATAACTTGGGCAATAATAAATATTATCTTGTTAGATGATTAAATATTTAGTGATTTAGAATACTATACACACACGTTATTATGATTAGATGGTTAAGTTGATACTTTTACATTTTTTATATTGAACTTTATATGATTCTAATAGTTTCTGTATTTTTTTTACTTTATTATCATCTTCTTAATGTAGTATTTTTTATTTTTAAGCTATTAAAATTAAAAGTTATGTGACTAACGATCTGTAAGCATAAGCCCATCTCATGACCAGTAAATTGACCTGCCTCCCAGTTATTTGTAAAATCACTCCAATATGACTGATAGCAAGATGCAGAATACCAATATACTACATTTTGTAGTTCCTCCTATGTTCGTCTTTAAAAAATTTGAGTCAGACAAACAGAAACTCTATGTTATTTTAGTTGATGATAATTGATATACTCTTGAGAGCTTTTCTGGATAAACTCATACCAATGTAAGCATTTGATATCTCTATGTTCAGAAGCTTAGGGAGAAATACCATTATCACGGTAGCCATTCCTTCAGGAGTATATCATTGCATGCATCGAATAATTCCCTTCATTTTAAATGCTTCGTTCTGTTAAGAATTTGATGGCAGCCTCAGCTGTTAACTCCAACCAATATTGTTCAACCCTTCGAGATGTCATTAAGGCTATGGACGAAGGCATTTACCTTGAATTTTCTCACTAGTCTCTATCAAAACTTAGACAAACCTGGTAGAGCCTACTCTACAACAAAATCACTCTGTTTATAAATGAAGTTTATAAGGAAAAAACAAATGAATAAAAGGTACAGAAAGACAGATTTTTGTTAGTCAACTCTAGCTACTTACTATATCGAGTGAACAATTACAACAGGGTAACTACAAACAAATTCAACACTGAAAGTGAAAAGAATCAGAAGAACAGGGGAGAATATTAGAGAAAATACGATAACGTTCCCCCAATGGACAAAGAAAAAAAGAAAAAAAAAAGACTTCACATGAGCTATCTCCTCTTGAAGAAAACAAGAGAAGGAAAATTAACTGCTGTTCCTACTCAGTATTTGTGACTTTCTGGTTTTCCCTGAACCAGAGTATCTTCACATTCAGGAGGGATGACCAATACAAGAAGTTAAAAGCTTCCAAACTTTGCAATGATCATATAAGCATAGATTTTCACTTTCTACTCGCACTTGCTATCTGCAAAGCAGCAAAAGAACACTAATCAGCTACTTTTAAGAAGAAGACTTACTTTTGAGAGAGAGAAAGAGAGGGAAGGAGGGGAGGGGGAGGGGGTGTTGGGGGCTAGAGTTGCGCAAGTGTGTTTGCTTCAAAGGTTCAAATAAGAAAATTTACCTAGTGCTGGAGTTCCCAAGTGTAAGCTCAAGATCATCACTGACACACTCTTCGTGAATTCTTTCTCCTTCCCATGGCTTTACTACTCCCTTCACGTTGCTGCCAAATGCGAATTCTGCTGAGATAACATCCGACATTGGTATATCAGCTGTTTGGTCCATACCAGCTCCAACTGCAGGTGAACATGTCCCACTTTGCCCAGGTGTCCACATTCGAGACCCTCCATTTGATAGTGGCTCCTTAAATCCAAATGGATTTGATGAGACGAGGCTGAATGTGGGAGATGAAGGCCCATCCTGTGGAGTTTGAATGCCAGAAAGCCATCCTGAATCTGGTGGGGTTTGGCGACCACCAGGACTAGGAGGGGTTGAGAAGGGCAAGAAGGGATAATGATGTTGTATCCATGTTGAATTGGCCGCGGGATTTTCCCAATTATCATTCATCCTAGGAGTACGGGCAGTGGGAGAGCTCGAAGGTGGTGTCACAGGAGCACTTATAGAATCTCCAGGAATGCACAGATGGTGGGGAAAGTTAGATGAGGAAGGTGATGAGCCAGATGATAGGTTCTTAAGCCAAGGAATGAGCGCGTTGGGATCAGAATTACTTTGGACATTGGCAATATAATGGGATGAGACCGGGCTGGGGATAGATGATGAAGCGGGACTTGGGTTATACGAAGCACCAGGGCTCAGTTGGTAAGACGAACAAGGGCTTACTGATGCCGAACCACCAATAATATCCATGTGGTGTACTGGCTTGCAACCCTGCAGAAAAAAACAGATGATAAGCAGCAATAAAGGGGGCAAATCAAATAGTCAACAGTGAGCGCTTTACCAGAATTATGGCAAATGCAGACTTGAAAGATTAGATGATTAAGGGCGTCCCGAGATCTTTTTAAAGCGTAAAAGCGTCCCTGACACGACTTCAATTGCTTAAGTTCCAGAAAGTGTAACTTAGTTATTACTTAGGCCAGATTCATCAATTAAGTGACTAATATATTATAGCTCAGTCACGTACATCTATCAGCAGCATGAAGATGCCCTAAATCAGAAGCGTCCATTCTTTTAATGAACATATAAATTGTCATGGAATGAGGAGTACCTACATTTAGGTTGTGCACATCTTGCTATTTGTAAGTAGCCAACTTCCACAACACCATTGACCAACCAACTTAAATCTTCAAAAACAAAGTCAAAACATGCCATAGACTGAAAGAATCATCCTGCTTGGTACCCACGGGATGGTCAATTTATCTCATGATTTAGCAAAAAAAGTATATGAAAGTGACTTTTTAGGAGAACCAGTAGCATAGATGGGCTAAAAAAGCAAGCAGCTACCAAATTAAAACAATAACTACGAGTAGCAATAAAAAATGACTATCAAATAACCCATCGACATTTATATGCAGGACCCGGCATCTTGACTTGTGACCTCTTTAGGCTCATTTACGCATATACACATTTTAAAAGATCTTCCAGTTAAGGTCAACCAAAAGTTTCAAACAGATGTAAATGCGGTTCAGCAATTTAAACCTTCCTTTTTGGTCCTCCCAAATTGGTCTCCCTTTAAGCAATGTTTTAAAACATTCAGTTTAACATAACACTTAAGGGGTCCCCCAATTTTTGCTATTTCTATCACAATTCTCTTCTGTATTGTACTCCAAAAATGATAGAGTTAACATATGAACCTACATCTTTCCAACTAATAGAAAACAATTAAAATATTCAACTCTTCCCCTAAATCTAAGAGACACATCTGTCAAACTAGAAATATTGCATTGGCATGTATCGAGTATTTAAATTGGTAAATTCTGATATTTTCAATGAGCATAGTTTTTTCCAAAGAAAAAATTCCTAGTAGCTTGAAATGGTAACGAAGTAGGGCAAATCCACTTTATCTAAACAGAAATAAAGAATACTTTGTTGGTCTAAAAAGAGCCAAGTCTATTTCCAGAAAGTGAGGACGTTCTCTAATTGACTGAGACATTCTAACCTTATTCAATGTTTCGAAATAGCATATTGAGTAGCCATTAATACTTATTTATCAGTTCAATTATAATTGCTCCCACATAAAAAAGCTCCCCATTAATCCTAATTATAATCGTTCTCCATATATCAATAAAAGTTTTCAAAACTCATTTCCCCGCTCCAACCACATCTATGGTCGACCTCTATTTTTCCTTATTTAGGCTACATTTGACACCCACTTGAAAAATTCAAAATCCTATTTGTCATCATCTTGGTTATTCTCAAATGGCACATTTTCAACTTTCAGCCACAACAATCATTTTAAGTTGGTCCTCCCTCTCATCCTGTTGATCAAGACTCAAGCACCATGTCTACTAAAGCCCCACATGTTAATGATAATAGTATCCAAACATACCCATAAGAATTGGACATAACCCAATTGCCAAAACAAGTCATAAAGGCATAAACAACATAGAATGACGGCACCATCAAAATATTACATAATTGTAACCCTACCATCCCAACAACTTTTGAGAAAGGGTGTCCATATCCAATTATAATGTCAACTCTATGATTAAACTACAATCCCAGCAAACACGTTACCCCCTCACCTCCTAGTCCATCATCAGCCTTTCTCCACATCAGATCCAAAATTAATAGTCAACAGTGAACGCTTCACCAGAATTATGCTATTATAGCAGAAAGAGAGCTGACATTTGCAAATGCAGACTTGAAAGATTAGATGATTAAGGGCGTCCCGAGATCTTTTTAAAGCGTAAAAGCGTCCCCTTCACATGACTTCAATTGCTTAAGTTCCAGAAAGTGTAACTTAGTTATTACTTAGGCCAGATTCATCAATTAAGTGACTAATATATTATAGCTCATTCGCATACATCTATCAGCAGCATGAAGATGCCCTAAATCAGAAGCTTCCACTCTTTTAATGAACATATAAATTGTCATGGAAAGAGGAGTACCTACATTTAGGTTGTGCACATCTTGCTATTTGTAAGTAGCCAACTTCCACAACACCATTGACCAACCAACTTAACTCTTCAAAAACACAGTCAAAACATGCCATAGATTGAAAGAATCATCCTGCTTGGTACCCACGGGATGGTCAATTTATCTCGTGATTTAGCAAAGAAAGTATACGAAAGTGACCTTTTAGGAGAACCAGTAGCATAGATGGGCTAAAAAAAGCAGCAGCTAACAAATTAAAACAATAACTACGAGTAGCAATAAAAAATGACTATCAAATAACCCATCGACATTTACATGCAGGACCCGGCATCTTGACTTGCGACCTCTTTAGGCTCATTAACGCATATACACATTTTAAGAGATCTTCCTGTTTAGGTCAACCAAAAGTTTCAAACAGATGTAAATGTGGTTCAGCAATTTAAACCTTCCTTTTTGATCCTCCCAAATTGGTCTCCCTTTAAGCAATGTTTTAAAACATTCAGTTTAACATAACACTTAAGGGGGCCCCAATTTTTGCTATTTCTATCACAATTCTCTTCTGTATTGTACTCCAAAAATGATAGAGTTAACATATGAACCTACATCTTTCCAACTAATAGAAAACAATTAAAATATTCAACTCTTCCCCTAAATCTAAGAGACACATCTGTCAAACTAGAAATATTACATTAGCATGTATCGAGTATTTAAATTGGTAAATTCTGATATTTTCAATGAGCATAGTTTTTTCCAAAGAAAAAATTCCTAGTAGCTTGAAATGGTAACGAAGTAGGGCAAATCCACATTATCTAAAGGGAAATAAAGAATACTCTGTTGGTCTAAAAAGAGCCAAGTCTATTTCCAGAAAGTGAGGACGTTCTCTAATTGACTGAGATATTCTGAACTTATTCAATGTTTTGAAATAGCATATTGAGTAGCCATTAATACTTATTTATCAGTTCAATTATAATTGTTCCCACATAAAAAAGCTCCCCATTAATCCTAATTATAATCGTTCTCCATATATCAATCAAAGTTTTCAAAACTCATTTACACTCTCCAACCACATCTATGGTCGACCTCTAGTTTTCCTTATTTAGGCTACATTTGACACCCACTTGAAAAATTCAAAATCCTATTTGTCATCATCTTGGTTATTCTCAAATGGCACATTTTCAACTTTCAGCCACAACAATCATTTTAAGTTGGTCCTCCCTCTCATCCTGTTGATCAAGACTCAGGCACCATGTCCACTAAAGCGACACATGTTAATGATAAAAGTATCCAAACATACCCATAAGAATTGGACATAACCCAATTGCCAAAACAAGCCATAAAGGCATAAAAAACATAGAATGACGGCACCATCAAAATATTACATAATTGTAACCCTACCATCCCAACAACTTTTGAGAAAGGGTGTCCATATCCAATTATAATGTCAACTCTATGATTAAACTACAATCCCAGCAAACACGTTACCCCCTCACCTCCTAGTCCATCATCAGCCTTTCTCCACATCAGATCCAAAATTGATTTCCCCACACGCTCTACAGCCTCAACTATAATTATAAAGAATAAATACATATAAAATAAAGATAAAAGAACCAACATCAATAACAAAACCCAAGGATTTGGCATCTTACAAATTTTTCTTCCATACAATGCTGTAACTCAGATAGTCCATAAGAAACCTACTCGCTCTGTTCTCTCTTATGTGGCACTATTTATTTGTTTCATTCCAAAACAAATGACAACTTCATAATTTAAAAACAATTCAACTTTAAACTATGCTTTTATAGCCACATAAATCTCATGGCATACAAGTTTCAAAAGTTTTCTATGTCTCCACCACCTAAATCGAACTAAGTGAGTAACTTTTTTCATTTGTGAGATTTGACCTCTGATAGTGATAGATCAAGGCCTTGGGGTTGTACTTCCGTGAATTAACGATTGGACCTTAATATTTAAAATTCCTAAACTACCCTTCATAAAGAGACTGCAGATTCAGGACTCCAGAACTCAGGACTGCACGCAATCAAAGGACTGGTAAAACCCTGAAATCAGCTGAAATGTCCATACAACCCATCAATTCCAAAAGGAAAAATGTGGGACCCTGGGAATACAGCAGGGGCTATATATTCAAATGAGCATCTAGGTGAAATATTCAGACTTTCTGAAAACTCTGACTTTGGAGCAGAACGAATCTATGAAGAATTCATCTTTTTGATTTTTTTCCTTTTCCTCTAAAAAAATTAATTTACAAAATCCAAATGACTGAATAATCAATCTAAAAAAAAATTATACTGCAGTAAAAATGAATTTACCTTTCGGTAAGTGGTTCCATCATCTTCAACGATCCAACCAGCTTCTTTACAAAGAGCTTTCAACACCTCGTTATTATCACAGTGCTTAGGGAGCTTATAATTACCGTACATCCTCAATCCGGCGAAGATCTTGGCGGCGATCGCCCTCCGCCGCCGCTCTCTCCGCTTGTTGTTCTCCCTCTCCTTCCATGTCGGTAGCCGAGTGCCGGACGTCATTACGACGCCGCCGGTTCAATAGAGGACTTATAAACCGGAAAAAATTCTCGACCGGTTTAGTTTCTGAACCGGGCTCTGGAAGTAGAAATGAGGAAGCTAAGACGTGGTTGAGCTAAATATGGACATTGTGTTTGAGCTAAATATGAGCAGGTGAGTTGACAACTGCCACTCAATATTAACAAAATTACTGAATTGCCACTGCTATTTTTGTTTATTGATTAAAAGTCCTGTAAATGCGGGCGGTGCACGTGTTGAGTCTTTTTACAGTAGTTTTTGGTGGGTAGTTGCGAGGAAAGGGAGTGTTTGAAGTTTAATATGGGGGATCGAGTCAAACGAAAACGACAGCGTTCTGGGCTCTTTTGATAGGGTCTATTATCTATCTGAAATTTGTAAAGAATGGGGGTAGGGGTAAGAATGGAATTTTAAATGGATGACCAAGTCAAAATTCAAAAAGAGACCAAAAACAATGATTGTGCTTCTGAATTTGGGGGTAGGAAATCTACCCTTCTGATATTTTGGATTTGAAAGGTACAAATTCCACCCTCATTTATAAAAGCTGATGTGCTTTCTTGGTTTCTTTTTTTTTTTTTTTTTAAATTCTTTTGTAATGTATAATCAATAAAACAGTAACTATTGCATACTTAGGAAAAGTTTATCCACACTGATGTTTTACTTTTACAGATTTATATAAGACGTGTATTTTTATCTAAAAATAATTATAATTAAGTAAAATGTATTCTTCACTTTAATTAATTATAAAATTTAAATTATTTGATTTGATATAAATACAGTGCGAATAAGCTTGCACTCTAGTCTAGTTGTCTTGCACGTAGAGAACCCAAGTATTGCGTTTTTTCTTTATAGGATGTGAATGAGAAATGGAAGAGGTACCTTTTGGATTGCACCTCTCCATCTCACTCTTTCTTTGTCTATAAATTTAGAGGCTTGCCTTATTTTTAAGACATGAAAAAATCTGAAAATTTTTCCCCTCTTTTCTATATTGTTGCATTATTTTCTAAATAAATATAAGTATCAAGTGTGATTTGCTATGTCTGTTGAGTTCGCTGAAATTCTGTAATTTCAATTGTCAATATTGCAGAATAGTTATTATGTTCTATCCTTGGAGGAATTAATCCAAAATCTTGGACAACAGTGAGAGATTAAATTCCTTAAGGACACACAAGCAACTTGTGAGCTCGGAATTTTTTTTCTATTTTGTTTATTAAATTAATATTTCTTTGCTTTTCTGATTTTTAAGACAGTATTACCAACAATCTTAAAAAATTTAAAGTTTATTTTTTTGTGTTCATCTCTTTTGTGTTGAGTCGGCTGATAAGAGGAAAGATGAAAAGTGCTCTTAATCTTGCTTAAGATTATGGTAGAGATTAGAGACCGGCTACTATGCAAATGAGGAATGAGGAAGTTAATTCTTTTCTGCTTTATGTTCTCTTTTTGTCAATTCTTCTATATGGGTTTTCTGGTGCAGGTTGAATTTTATAATATGTGTGTTCATTGTTGTGATAACATGGTGAAACTGTTGGAAACTTATTGGAGTTCCTGAAAAGAAAACAAAAATTGATCAACATTATTTTGCCAAGAGTAATGAGAAAGAAAATACACGCTACAATCTATTTCAAGAGCCAGAGTCTCTGATCATTAGTTTGGTGGCAAAAATGGTAATGAGATTTTATTTTTTGTGCATCAGAAACCGTGGCCATGTCTGGGAAAGAAAAAGAAAATATTTCCTTATTTTTTTTTTGTTTTTGATCATTTCTCATTTGTTTCCAAGTTAATTTCGGCGAAACCGTTATTAAGAAATGTAGATGTGCTCACGGTGGCCTGTTTCGCTTGCTTCATCCGTATCATGACAATCTTTTTGTTGGAATAAATATGATTGTATTTATCTTTTTGTTGGAATAAATATGATTGTATGATTGTTAATGGAGGAATGAGCAATATTCGAAGCCGTATATTATTCTACTAAGTATAAAACAGTGTGACTATTGGTTATTGTGGTCAATTGGTTGCACTGTAGAGTACGGAATAAGATAGTTAAGTTTGAATCCAATGTGAGGCGGAGTTGCAGCGAAAATTGAAAGTGAATATTAAGAGAGGCACTGTGTTCCATGAATATGCTAAGGCAAAATGAATTATGCCTTTTTATCATATGTTTACAGTTTCAGGCATAACTTCCATCTCAATAAGTGTAATGATGATGATAGCAGCCTATGTTAAAATGATTGGAATTCTTGATCATATTTACATATGGAGATTGGAATCAACGAAACAGAGAAAGTGCCAAGGGATGTGATCAACCGTACATTGTGGATGTTAACAAATGGCGTCGTGGTTTATCCCGACAGAGATTGTTTGGTGAACTTGTTTTCATCCTCTAGTACGTTTTGAATCCAAACGGACTAAAATCTTTGTGATTTTCAACTCATGTTTCAAGATTAAAATCCGCTTGATTTTCTACTTGTTCATTGAAATTAAAGTCTTTGTGACTTTCTACTCATTTGATGGAGTAAGGTATAGACTATGACTTTCTACTTGTTTTGGAAATTAAAAGTCTTAGTGATTTTGTACTCCAATTTATTATTCGGTTTGAAGATTAAAAACTTCACCGTTTATTAAATCTAGTTATATCAGATGTTACTTGGTTTGAAGATTAAAAACTTCACCATTTATTAATTCTGAATGTGTCAGATTGGTTTGAAGATTAAAAACTTCACCATTTATTAATTATGGCTCTGTCGTGACACAAACAAAAGTTCATGTGGTTGATTCAACAATGTAATAGGGGTGTCAAATATAAATCTCCTTTTGAAGAAATATGTTTGGAATATGAAATTATTCACTAAACAATCGCCCCTTAGTCATTGCAATCTAATGGAATTGTGGAAAGAAAGAATAGAACGTCAAAAGAGACGATGAATGCCTACTTGATAAGTTCTGGTTTACCCAAAACTTGTGGGGGGGGGGGGGGGAGGAGAATATGCTTACAGCTTACCGAATACTCATTCACATTCCCCATAGCAATACACATTCCATTCCATATAAAAAAAATGGAAAAGAAGAAAAGCACACTTGAAATATTTCCAAGTGTGGGGGGCACTTTGGTAAAGTGTAAGTTCTTAAACCCAAAAGGATAAATATCAGATCGAACATCATTGATTCCGTTTGATAAGATATGCAACAAATAGTAACGCATATAGTTTTTCGATTCGTAAATCGTAAAATCTCGACATTTATATTAATACGGTAATCATATTAGATAATACTGAATTTTTTTAGAAGATTTATCCGTATAAAAAGGAATATGATTCGGCTAGTGAAATATCTAAGCAAACTCGGGAAGAAGCAAAGGAAAGTACGTTGAATTAAAAAAATCCAAGACGTAGTAAACGTCAAAGGATAACTACTTCCTTTGGACAGGATTTTTCTGACATTCTTGTTGGAAAATGAGCTTCAAACGTTTAAAGAAACATTGTCTTCCTCGGAAGCACAATATTGAAAAGAGACAGTCAATAGTGAGATACTATCCATATTAAGTAATCATACTTGGGAATTGGTTGATCTTCCTGTAGGAAATAAACCTTTGCATTCTATGTGGATTTTCATAAAGGAAATGAAAGCTGATGGTCCTATTGACAAATATAAGGTAAGATTAGTAGTCAAATGATTTAGACAATGAGAAGATCTTGATTATTTTAATACTTGCTCGCCGGTAACGAGGATTACATCTACTCGGATGTTAATAGCGTTAGCGGTGTATGGCCTTAAAATCCATCAAATGAACTTAAAGACAACATTCTTAAATAGAGATTTGGAGGAAGAAATTGATATGTAACAACCTAAAGGGTTCGTGGTTCCTGGAAAGGAAAAGAATGTGTGCCGACTTGTTAAGTCACTTTACAAGCACCCAAACAATGACATGCGAGATTTGACCGAATAGTATTGTCAAATGGTTTCAAAAATTAATGATTGTAAACAAATATGTTTACGTTAAGAATACTTTAAATCATATAGCCATTATTTGATTATATGTAGATGATATGTTGATGACACTATGTAAAATGTGGGGGCATTTAGCTTATACATAATAAAAGCTAATGTTAAGATGTGATGTATATATTATCTAGAAGAATTAGATGATATAATTCTTCGAATCCCACGAATCCTTAGGGATATTGATATGGTAATCGGTGAATTTATTACTTGTTTAGTCTTAGTGATGACTAGTGATGAAACTACAAATTCAAATGTTATTTACGTGCCTTTGCAGAAATGATTTGTTCTTTCTTGAACACTTATAATGTTTAGCCCTTTTATGAAAGGGTGTCACCTGGAAGGTTGTGACGTCTCATGAAAAGTGTGTTTGTATGTCTTGTATAAACATGATCGTTCATAAATGAATGTATTAATACGTTGGTCTATAATGAGGTGAACCAACCGGTAAACATGAACAAAATACATTAGAAGTTGGATTTGTTTCATGAATGGAGGTGCTATAAGTTGCACATCATATAGACGTATGAATAAATAACATACAAATGCTTGAAAATGATGGAGTGACTGATAAATATTTTATATATTAAAAGGTTATGGTCACAAGTGATGCCAATCATTCCAGCTGTTGTTATAATATACTATTACTATATTAAGTGTAGTCAATAATCTGATATGTAATCGAAAGTCGAGACGTATTAGTATACAACATAAGGAAGCTTGCATTGAACGTTCATGACAATGAAACGAGTTTTGAAGTATTTAAAATATACTCCAAATTATGCTTTGCACTACAATAAGTATCTCTCGATAATAGAGGGATATAGTGATGTAAATTAGATCACCGGTTCAACCGATTCTAAACAGTCAATGGAGGAGCGATGTTTTGGAAATCGTTCAAACAAATGTACATTGACCTCTCTACAGTGGCGGTTGAGTTTATAGCCTTAGAGAAGGTCGGTGAAGAAGCTGAATGGTTACGGAATTTCTTGGAAGATATTCCATTTTGGCCCAAATTTTTAGCAACTATATGTATACATTGTGATAGTCAAGCGACAATAGGAAGGGCTGGGAGCGTTACGTATAACAGAAATATTTTTCATATATGACGAAGACAAAAAACCATTAGGCAACTACTCTTTAGGGGAATTATCATAATTGACTATGTAAAGTCAAGCAAAAATAATGTGTCGGATCTACTTATAAAAGGTCTAACTAGAGAGGAAGTTGAAAGATCATCGAGATGAATGTGACTATGGCGGAGGACAAGTCATTGTGGCGGTAACTCTACCAAGAAAACTGGAGATCCCAAGATCTAGGTTCAAGGAGTTCAAACAAAATCACTAATGACGGCTCTACATTATCAAATAAAATTTCTTTTTGGTTCATTCTCGTGATGAGACAATGTTCAGTACCAAGGATAAAGAGTTAACACTTTTTAATGGTTTCTAAGTTTGGTACAAGGTATATCAAATAATGTATCTACGGGATAACACGTTTAGGAATCACCTATGTAAGTATGAAGCGTAAGCCGCTTAAGGAGAATTCTGTAAGGCTAGTACTCTACGCACTTATGAACCAGGTGGTGTTCATAGCTGAAACGAATACAACAATGAGAACCAAAGACGATTAAGGGTTGATCGTGTGACTTATGGTTGTCTAGATATACACAAAAGCTCGATGATTCAAAGATATCAAATCTACCGATTGACCGAGTATATCTGACATAAGTTCACTACGGAAAGTTCAAAGGGAAACCTACTTATCCAGATGCGATTAATCCTTGCGTGCAAATCACACAGTATTTTCATGCATATTTTTCTCATATGTCCATTTCCCATTCATGTGGGGGATTGTTGCGTTTTTTCTTTAAAGGGTGTGAATGAGAAATGGAAGAGGCACCTTTTGGATTGCACCTCTCCATCTCACCCTTCCTTTGTCTATAAATTTAGAGGCTTGCCTCATTTTTAAGACATGAAAAAATCTGAAAATTTCTCCCATCTTTTCTATATTGTTGCATTATTTTCTAAATAAACATAAGTATCAAGTGTAATTTTCTCCGTCTATTGAGTTCACTGAAATTCTTTAATTTCGATTGTCAGTATTGCAGAATAGTTATTCCGTTCTATCCTGGGAGGAATTAATCCAAAACCTTGGGCAAGAGTGAGGGGATTAAATTCCTTAAGAACACACAAGCAACTTGTGGGCTCGAAATTTTTTTTCTATTTTATTTATTAAACTAATATTTTTTTACTTTTCTGATTTTTAACACAGTATTATCAACAGAAATAATTTATAAAAGAAGGCAGGACAAAAAATGGTGAATCATCAAACAACGCAGGGGTTCCAAATTGTTGGTCCTACTCCTACTACCAAATTTTGCTAGATCATCCACAACTTTGTGCTAATCCCTTCACATTCTTAGCCTCTAGTGTAGGTTGTTCACTTTGTTTTGTAAGTTTAACTTGCGAACTAAAGTTAAATCTACTCCAAACCCTATCGATATGTTACCCTATATATTTGGTTATATTGGCCATTTTTCGATTTTTGTCTTTTTTTTAATGATATAACAGAAGTTGATCATCGATTTAAAAAATGCTTCTCAAGTGATTAGGTGGGAACAAAATTCAAACATCCAGGTCATGAACTTGATAAGTCGACATTCTCTGCTCCATTCCTTCCCTTTCTCTTTTACTTTTCTCACCTAAGTTCCCCCATTCAATCAATATTACTCTTTTTGATTTACTTCCTAATATTTTTATATTAGAGTACCTCTATTTAAATCTAAAAAAATCTCATTTTCTGGATAGAGTGAAAAATCTCTAGATAATGAAATTTCAAAAAATGGATACATGCAGGAAGCTGCTCCTGCGAAATATGCAAGTGGGAGTCTATAGTTGCAATAAGATTTTAAAAGGGGATAAAATTTAAAGAGTTGCCTAAAAAAGGCTATATGGTACAATTTTCCTTAGAAACTTGAGGCTAGTGCTGAAACGGACCTCTCCCTTCAGGAAGAATGGGCTTTTTGTCTCAGGCCCAGCGTTCGAATGAAGGGCTTTTTTCATCTTCGGCCTGGCAACCCAAAATAATAATTACAGGCAGTAGAGTAGCCCAATATACAAAACATATAGTACACTGATTATGTATATGATATGTTGTATTATATGTATATATTTAGAGTTAATATACAAATTTCTGACTATTATGTTTTTGGGTGGCTCAAAAATATAATTATCCCATAAATGAAACGGGTATTCGCACGATGTCTCAGACAGTCAAACAAGTATCCAAAAATATTCTTTTAAAAAAAAATTTATACTTCATACTTATTTAGAGAAAACTGTTTACAAAATAGCCGAAAAATGTTTATGAATATTATTTTAATACTTACTTTTCATGGGTGCATACATATATGGTACGTGCATGGAAAATTGTCTCTTCTTTTTCATTAGGCCTTTTATTATCAAAATAAAGTGGATATATGTCTAGGGCTGTGCATAATTTGATAATACCGACTTACCGTATTGAAACAGAAAATTTTGGTATTTGGTATCGATATTTTGGTATTTGGTATGGTATTTGGTTTAAGTTTAAAAAAAATTTGATATTAGGTATGGTATTTGGTATTTTTTTTAAATGAAATACGAAAATACCGATACCATACCGAAATACATATTATATTACACAAAACACATATTATTAATTACAACACAAATGTAAAAAATCGAAATTTTACTTTCCTTTATTCTCTAAGTTCATCAATTAACTCTAAGCAAGTAAGAAGATATTTCTAATAATCGAATTTATTCCTTATGTGCAGTTTTCTCTCTCTAGGTTGATATTTACTGGTTTTGGACAAAACTCTTATGCACAAACGTTTTCTGTTTCGTACTTTTGAGTACTTTAACTAAGAATATTATAGTTTATGACTCTATGCACATGTTAGTATTCAAACCGAATATACCGAAATTACCGAACCAAATAAACCGAAAAGTGAAAAATCGAACCATACCGAATTAAATTAGGTACGGTATTGATATAGCATTTTAAGAACTCAAATATCAAAAATACCAAATCGAATTATTTAAATACCGTACTGTACCGAGTGACGAACACCCATATATATGGCTCTTCTGACAGTACTCCCAAACTTATAGTAGGACTAGATGTAGGCTCCCGTGCTCGGCACGGGCCCGAGAGCATACCGAGACCGTGCTTATTTCTATGTGCATCAATAGCTATGTGTTATTTACCTTCAATAGCTATGTGTTATTTACCTTCAATAGCTATAAGCTTTACCTCAAATCATAAGAACATCTCTCATGTTTGTGAATTTTTACTAAATGTTTACTTATTTATTACAGCCTGATTAATATATTGCAGCTCAGTTGGATGAGCAAGTATTTAGTTTAGGCACACACAACTCTTAAGAATATTTGTTCTTGTAACCATGATCTTTTCTATTGCTTGAAAAAAGAACAAATTAGCGAAGTCAATTGTCTTCTAAAAAATGCATATGTTTGTTACAAAGGAGCAAAGCTTGACAAAAAATGCAGCAAACCTTTTTAACTCTATTGGTGCTCATCCCATTTTCATTCACAAGAAAGTAAATCATCCCTAAAAGTACAATAAAAATGATCTTAACTTTCTTAATTAAGCAAAGCACTTCATCACCAAGTGCAGTCCATTGAGTTTTGGTTGCTCGATCGTTACTTAGAAGAATGATTTTCTTTGGTATCTGCAAAAAAATTTATGAGTGCGCTATTTTAAGCATATGTACTAAATTCAACTACATGAATCATCATAAATAAACATAGCAGTACACTCCTCCTTCTGGCTAAAACAACATATAAAACTATATATTCCATCTCTACTTGGAATGGATTCCACATTCATATAGTGGATGTCTATGTATAAGAAGGCAAGTTAAGTAAAAGGTAGGTTTATATCTCTCTTCCTCGATCTCGATTTATAAAAACACAGACTTGCAAGCACCTTAAGGTTAAGATAAAGTAGGTTACAGGAACAGTAAAAGACACTTCTCAGTAGACAACCAACTTTACCAACCAGCCTGCACATTAATTAATTAACATAACATCTCAAAATTTTGTCAGTTAGTGTAGCGATCCAAGGGGAATACACTCATATTCACTCTGAGACCTTAAGAAATGTACTAAATTAATCAACTCTGTCACACTTGTCCTCGGCTGATTCTTTGTCAAAAATATGGATGTTGATTATACTCATAGTAAATTGTGAATTGGAACCATGGAGAATGAAAAAACGTATCAACTCATTAAAAGCACATGCCCTAAAACAGCTATCAATTAAATCAAAGGCAGGGGCAAAAACACGTTAGGGTGCATGTCATCTAGAGAGTAACAAGATTTTCTTCAGAAGTTCAAAGAGATCAGATACGTCTTCTCGCTGTGAATGATAGCAACACCTAGGTAAGGGCAAAAACACATTAGGGTGCATGTCACCTAGAGAGTAGCTCGATATTCTTCAGAAATTCAAAGAGAACAAATGCTTCTCTCGCTTTAAATGATAGCAATACTTCTTTTAATCTAGTGATGATAAGTATTGACATGAAAAATGGAGCATCCCAATCGTTAAAACTTGAGGAAAGACAAAAAGACTGAATCTCGTTTGAAGCATTTTTTTCTTCTTAGAGAGATTTTGTTCGATTTTTAACCGAGCCATAAGCTGATCGAATGAGAACATAACATAAAGACATATAGAACACATAACACATTTTAGAAATATTTTAGTATTTAACACTTTCAAAGACATACCAAACAGTTTTTTTAGAGTATAACTTTCCAAGACATACCAAACAATTAATGATTAAAGATAGAGAGAGGTATAATCGAGACACATCATATATTTACATCATAACCAATATTTATCTCTGGATTTGTAAAATTTAGCCTTACATTTGTAAAATAAATTTGAACACTAGATTGGAGTTGCCTCTTTTAGAAGATATTCTCAGGTATCACACTTAACCATTTATACTTGTCATCCTAGCGCCAATGCTGCAGTGAAGCATAATAGAACTGACAGGGAGAGAGTTGGTAATGCTATAATAAATATCAAATCCACTTAATTATTATCTGCATATCTTGCAAGAACTTTTTCTGATTTATCCTCTCTATAGAGAACTCAAATAAGTTTTTCTTATTAGAGTTTCTCATAGGCCTAACGATCAAACAAACATATATAGATCCGAATTGAAGGGATGAACTTGCTCAAATTAGCCCAGAGATAGCATGTGTATCCAAAGCATCTCAACCACTTTATTGGGTAGAGTACAATTATGCCTCAATATCATCTATTTTTCTACAAATGCATGAGAAATTCTTAGGTGCTATATAATTCAGTTAAAATTTATTTAGAAAAAAATACCTCCTAAAGTCTCTCACAAATTTTCAGCATGGTAACCTTCTAACTATTCTTGAACAGAAAATATGTTGGACGATAATCTGTTTGCATATTATCTCTGAGAAAATTGTATAGTTTAAATGGATATTTTCTAATAACCCAATGCATTGTTTCACAGATTCTTGTGATTGCTAACAAGGTTGAAAGAGTAAAACATGAATTTGGTATGAAAGTCCCAAAGCAATTGCAGATCAATTATGTTAGTTGAAGACACATCAGTATATATAAAGAAAAATAGTGGAAGTAAAAGAGACTTCAGTAAATATAAAGAAAAATAGTGGAAGTAAAAGAGCAAAAAAGATGGGTAAGATTTTCAAACAGAAAAATATTAAGCCAATATAAACAATCTTTTTTCACATAATTATTTCCAATGAAGTTGGACAAAAGTAATAAAAGCTCACCATCCTTGTTCACATATTCATTGTTTTCGCATCCTCGTAGCAGCAGTACTCTGGCCTTTGTTTAAATAACATTTGGGTAGTCAACGTAATTTACTGCACCTTCAATATTTTATTCATGCGATGTCAGAGAAAATGCGTGCACGCGCAAAAAGATGTAAAAGACATGAAAAAAAAAGCTAGACGAAGCAATACTTAGTTGCTTACTTGGTTTAGCTTGAGATCAAAGAACATGAGTGTATGGTGGTAAATACCTTCATTCAAACTCTAATTGATGATCCAAGTGGGCTGGCTAGCCATGATACTTTTTCAGAGATAAACAAAGAATAATACTCAGAGAGAGGCAAGAAAGACGAATTGGAAATCTACTAATAGATAAACTTAGTAACAAACAGGAAAAAAAAAAACAAGGACACATAGTGGACCAGCAGCAAAAATATGAGAAGGAAAACTTGATGAGAGAATTAATTTTTGACCACAAATAGACCTTTTGTCAATTCCAAAACCTAGCAAACATACATGTGAAAAAGAGATAGACATACATCTACAAAATAATTAAAGATGTGCGAGAGAATAGAGGCTTTGGAAATAACTGCGGAGTACAATCAACTACTCACCGTCTGGGATTCGTTCCTAATATTTTTATCTATGAGTCAAAATTGATACTTTTTAGAATTATTGAGCCGAAGAGGTAGAAAGGGGGAGTGGATGAGTCGAGATGGATGACATAGATTCACAAAATTTTAAGTACAGAAGTATTCAAAGCAGCTAAATCAACTCGCAAGTATTCAAAAAGCACAAGTCTTATATTGCTAAGGCTGAAATAAAAATTGTGGACTTAATTACGCTAAATAAGCTGAGTGAAGAATATCATCAAACATCTAAGGTGCATAGTCCACTTCAATAATTATTACTAAAAATCACTGTAAAAAATAAATTTACACCAAAAAAGAGGAATAGAAAGTGAAAAACTATCGGAAAAGAATATGGGTGCATCTTCGTCTTCTGACTTTTTTGTCATGCAAGCTGGTGAAGTAATCATACCCGGCATATATTAGCAGCAACCACAGATCACCCATCCTCCTCCTTCATTGCTCATCTCTTCCTTTCTAGAATCAATCTGTAGTATATAGCACAAATCAAATTTTCAATAAAATAGTCTAATTTTAAATTGATAAGTTAGTAACAAAATACATAATGCATGTGTAAAATAAGTATAGTTATTGATGTGCATGTAAAAATTCTAGTAAGAAATTATTCAAAATAATAGTAAATTAATATATACTCACCAAACTATAATTGCCAACAGAGAAACTGCAATAAACAAAAAGAAATTACACAAATAACTTAACAAACCAGAGAACTCACACCAGATTCAAGTAGAACAAGGATGGATAAATTTTACAGAAGTGAAGATCAAATCCTGATTTTCACTAACAGATAGTACCAAAACAAAGAAATATTACAGGAAAAATCACCAAATAAATGAGAAAGATTGTACGAGCTCATACTTGACGGCGGAAGACCAGAAAGAGTAAAAGAATTTGAGACGAATTGAAACAGGAACAATAGAAAATAAGCAAGAAGAATCGAACATCGATGGTATGTATGTAGAGCATTTTATTTGAAAGTGCTGCAATACACGTGTTCCTAACAAATGATACAAAATTACTAAATTACCCATAAAAGCAACACATATTTACGATTATGCCCTTCGTCGTACCAAAGGACTTCCACTTATTATATAGTTAAAAAAGAGCTATTAAATTCTAATATTCCCATGTGCATGCATACAAATAATATTTAATAGTACATTCTCCCTTGTGTTAAAAGTGTAAGTGTCACCATAACTAACTTCATTAAATAAGAGAATATTAAGAAGCTTAACATAAAAGAATCTCTTTTAGATGTCTCCCACCATCGTAATTTTTAATTTAATGCAGATAATTAATTACCTCACTGTTGACTTAAAAATCTTGATAAAGCAACATTTGCGCTTAAACAAGATTTAGTACTTAATGAAGAGACAAATACAGCTGAGACTAATGAAAACTCTAACTCAAGCCTCTTCGACGCAATTTAAAAAATGGAATTTTTTATATGCCACATATGGTGTTAATTTTATTGTTTACCCTTAAAATTGGATAACAATTGAATTTGTACGCGATTTTAAGGATATGTGATATAACTTGATACAAATTAAGAAGATATATTAATATTGAAATTAACGATAAGAAAATAATGCAAACCACAAAATTGAATAGCCTTAGCCTCTGAGTTTGATCACCCTCGAGCCAAGAAATGTCTTAACTGGTGTTAGAACTGAACAACAAGATGATAAGAACTAGAAATGATCAATATATTGCTTTCTTTGTGCATGTTACAATGTGTCCTACAAATGATCAGAACCCCCCTTTATATAGTAGAGGTGTTCTACTCTTGGTATAATTCTATACAAGGTAAAAATCCTGTGATTTGCTAATTAATCGACCTCTTCTTTATACTTGCCAAGATTTTTGCCGTGATCCCCGATCGATCGCGGATATTTTGGCTTTCTGTTAATTGGCACAACAATTTTTCCTCGATCTTGCTCGGTCTCTGGATCACGAGCTCGCGACGATCTAATTTTGTGCCTTGGTTCGATATAACTCGAGCTCGAGCTTTGACCTGCCATGTTTCAGCCTCGATTGGTCAAATAATGGACGGACCCGATTTCGACCGTATACGGATAGTTTCCTCATTTTTCGGAAAGAAGATGACGAGATACGATATGAACTTTCGAACCTCGCTCCGATGGATCACGACGCAAGCGACAAAAGGTAACTAAAACGTCCCGTCGGTCCAGTCTCCAAGGCATTAAATAAGTCTCAATGTTGGTCAGCCACTATTGGTTTTGAATCGTCATTAGCAAACTATAAATATTCCAATTTTCATTCATTTAAACTCTATGTTCAAAAGCTTCTTTTACTCTTGTTCTTTAAGGATCTCTTCACTCTCCAACTTTTGTACCCTGTAACCACTAAGTGTACCTTCTTAATTTCCTTCTCTTCATATCTGCTTTATAATGGTGAAAACTTCAAAGACTGTTCCACAGAAAGAAACAAGCTTTTCATCGCGGCATACCGACGATGGGACTGCGGCAGAATCACACCCTGAAGAGTTCATTCTAGGAGGGTAACTGATCGGTGCTGATTTCAAGATCAAAAAAACTTCCTCGGTACTGGGTCGATGCGAGCCGGTCTCAAGATATATATGTACGATCACCGATGATCTTCTCTCCAAGGTCAAAGAGGATTGTAACTGGCCTGATAAACACGTGGTGGTTCCCTCGCTCGAGGAATCAATTTACTACTCACGTGGAGGATTTTTTAAGTGTTTAAACTTACCCTTTCACATTGGGTCTCTTAGATCCGATCATTATTGCCTTCTACAAAAGGTATGAAGTGACCCTAGGTCAAATTCACCTCTCCTTATGGAGGATAGTGATTCTTCTTCATTTTTTCGTAAACAAAATCGAGGTGTCCCTTCACCCTCGATCATCTTATGCACCTGTACAGTCCTCGACTCTATCGAGAGGGATTGATCGAACTTGTTCGCTGGGCTAGTAGAGCCCCGTTCTCGAGTATGGATGAGGATCGGGACTGAGGCTGGATGAGCCTATTTGTGCGAGTGAGGACCTTGGACTTGATCCCTTCTAAGGATATTCCATTTCCCAAGAAATGGAACATGAAGCGTAAGTATAACTTCTACTTAGAGATTTTATTAATTTTTTATTCCCTTTCCTTCCTTCTTATCGGTGTTTTCGTGTGCAGCTATGGCTCGGATGACAGATGCAGTGCCTCAACTCAAAGAGTAGGTCGAGGACCTGGTGTCATAGAGACCATATTCCAAGCGCGCATGGTGCAAACTGTCGAAGTGTCGGTGGGAGGCCTGTAATCATGGTAAGTTTTCTTCTCTGATTTAATAATGTTTGATTTCCTCCTTGCAGTATCGAATTCTTATCAATTCTGTTTTCTTTTATAGACCTCCCCAAAGATGTTGCTATGAGGCCTCCATCCGGTGACGAGGATGTGCCTTTCGAATCCCCTGCTCTGAGACAGGGTGATGAGAAGAAGAGGAAAAAGGCCTCGAGTTCTGCAAACTCGAAAAAGAAGAAAACCATAGAGGAGGCAAATGCATAAACCCAAGGGAAGAACCGCCGCTCTATCCTCGGACTCAGTCCACCGGCTAAGGGATGAGTCCGAAGATGAAAAAAGGAGAAGATAAATCCAAGCTGGTAGCCCGCGTACGGGCAGACGTCTTGATACGAGAGGCCTCCGAACCGGTGGGTGTTGATATTGAACCGCCTTGACTTGAGGAGGTCGATGAGAGAATTTTAGCCGAAGCTCCCGAACTAGAGGGGGATGAGGCCACTCCGCCTCAAGCTAGAGGAGTTGAAAAGGAAATTGGGGCTGATGTTTCTCGGGCAGAGGAAGGTATATTGAAAGATGAGCTTGGGGTGATTGACATTACTAGGTCTTCTAAGTTTTCAGATGCCATGATTTATGAAGTCGATATTCTAGAAGGTCATTCTAAGAGGGTCCTCGGGGGGCTGCAGATATCTATAATTTCCTAGATAGTTAGAGTCTTCTGCCTCAGAGGACATCATTGGTCTCGGAGACTTTCCGGTGTCAAAGAAGATACCGTCACCGGGATCCAATCGGTCTTCCTCGAGCTCAAAGTTGGTGAACTAGTTTTCGGCCCCAAGTGTCAACCCTAACCAAAATATGTCAATAGTTTTCTCTATCCCGGAGGATGCCCAGGTTTTCTCTTCCCCCTTGGGGGTCGCTAGCTACCTTCAGTGTTTGGTGACCGAAGAGGATTGGGCATTTATGGACAAGGTAGAAATGCCCTGCCTATTCAATAAAGCTCATCAAGCATTGAATCGGGTAACTTCGAGTGTTTTATTTATTATGTATTTTAAACTTAAAGTTGTAAATAATCATAACACCTTCCTTTATGCTTGCAGGCTTTGGTATTGCATCACGAGACTTTCCTACGATACCGGGAGGAGTTAATCCATCACGAGGATGAGGTTTGGGATCTCACTGAGAAGAGGGACACCTACAAGCTTGTCAGTGAGAAGCTTCAGGTTGAGTTAAAAGCGGATCGGAGGGAGCATGCCAAGATGGATGAGCAGGTAAATCAAGTACTTTACGATAGTGAAGAAGAGATGGACATAGTGGCTAACGATCTGATCCTACAGGCCCGATAGAGGCTTGAACTGATCGGGCAGCTCCAAGCACAAGTTGATATGATACAAGCCGATGCTGAGGACTTCAAGAAAAATATAGACCTCTTAGCCTTGAAAAAGAAAGCTGTCCAAGCACAGCTAGAGTCGGTCGAGGCCAGCTTCGGGCTGCAAAAGAGAACCTTGGTACAGGCCAAGAAAGCTGAAGAGCTTCAATCTCAGTTGAACTCGCTATTTTTGGTGAAAAAATAAAACTAGCCAAGGAACTCGACGTGGTCAAATCAGAGGTGGTTGTGGCCAAGACCGAGGCTGATGCTAAAGTGGCCCAGTACAAGGTTGACGTCGAAGCGATTCAGGCGCAGGCTAAAATTATGGTGGAGCATGCAAGGTGGCAAGCTCGAAGAGAAGCCCTCGAGGGAGTCCATGCTTAGAACTTTGATATATTGGCTGAAATAAAGAATGCCAAAGTACAAGAAGCCAATGCTCGAAAGTTGGCCTTTTCCGAGGAAGATCCCGAGAGCATAAGCGAGTCTGAAGATGGGGATGAAGAAGCTGTCTCCTATGAGGGCCAGGCTACATAGGCCTTTATATGTTTTTATTTTCTGCCTTTTTTTTGCATCTTTTTAGGCCATTTCGGCCATCGTAGATTTTTGTATTGGGCCATTCAGGCCTTTGTAAAAAGATTATATATATAAGGCTTTCTTTCCATTTCGGTTTTCAAAGTTTTCCTTTACTTTATTACTGGAATTCACAAGGGTCGGAATGCGTTAGCATAACATAACTTAGGTTATGTTCGGAAGTTCAAACAAAATTCGCCTTTACATTACTCTGTGTTGAGGCACCTTGGGGGTTTGGTGTTACCGAAAACTTTCTCCCAAGGTAAATAATTTAGATTATAGTTTGCCAAGGGTAGCCTTCAAAATCAGTTATGAAATTTTTTTCGTTTTTGAAGGCCTAGTGTTTGTTATAGGTTTCGGACGTCTCCGAGCTGTGTTAATAAGGCCGTAGCCTTTTAGTTCGGGGGCTGCCCATTGGACTTGTTTTCTTGAGTTATCCAGGCTTACCCAAGATAACAGTCCCCGAGTAGGGTGGTCGTGGCCTTTAAAATCCGAGGGGTTGCCTAATAGGTCTTATGCCCCCGAGATCCAATGACTTGGACCGTTCGAGTTTGTTTTTGGATGGCAGCCCCCGAGTGAGGGAGTGATCATTCGAAGTCCGGTTATCAGTGGCCCTTGAGCTCATTACCTTTAGGAATTCGAAAGTACGAAATTCTTTATGGGATGTAAAGAGAAATTTTATTTTTAAACATGAGATGATTGCAAGGAGAGTACTTCTCTTTATTCTTGTGCAAAATAGTTATACATGCGTACATATTTTATAACAGGGCTCAAGCAATCTCTGTGGGCACAATTCGTTTGACTGTTTGGCCTTTACAATAAATCCTACCTATTGAGACCCTTCCTTTACGAAGTAATTTCAATGCTAAAGTTGATATCCGAGGGTAATGCCCCCTCAGTATTCGAGATTGATTCTAGAGGAACCTCATATACTGTTAATACGATCTTCGACACCAATTCTGATCGATCTTTGATTTTAAGTTAGCATGATAAACTGTTGCCTCATTAAAAACCTTGTTGAAAAACCCATTTGGGACAAAACCGATTCAAGGGGAAAAGAGTGCAACGCGTGCTTTTAGACCTAAAGACTTTGTGTCGCTCCTTGTCGACCACCTACAAGTGTTAGTCCAAAAATAAAAAAGAAATAAAATGGAGTCGTACCTTAGCAGTAATATCGTTTTAGGTGAGTTACGTTCCAATTGCTTGGTAGTTGTTCTCCGTTCATAATTCCGAGCTTATAGGATCCTTTCCCTATGACCTCGAGAATATGGTACGATCCTTCCCAGTTCGGACCCAATTTCCCTTCGTTTGGATTTTGGGTGTTTAGTGTGACCTTCCTTAGTATTAAGTCCCCGACATTGAAGTATCGAAGGTTGGCCCTTCGATTGTAATACCTCTCGATGTGTTGCTTTTGGGAGGCCAATCGAACAAGGGTGGCTTTATGCTTTTCATCCAATAGCTCCAGGTTCGTATTCATGGCCTCATCATTTGATTCCTTTATTGCACATCAGAATCTAATACTTGGCTCCCCGACTTTAACTGGTATTAGATCTTCGGTGCCATAAACCAATGAGGATGGGGTAGCCTTGGTATTGGACTTCAAAATTGTGCGATATGCCCAAAGAACTTCGGACAGGATCTCCTTCCATTTTAACTTAGCGTCGGTCAATCTTTTATTAAGGATTTGGATTATGGTTTTGTTGGCCGATTCAGCTAGGCTGTTCCCATAGGGTGATAAGGTGTCAATAAAATCCTTTGATCTTATGATCTATGAGAAACTTGGTCACTTTGCTGCCGATAAACTATTTCTCGTTGTCACATACAATTTTGGATGGCATCCTGAACCGACTCATGATGTGGTCCCAAGTAAAGTCGATGACTTCCTTCCCCCCGACCTTCTCGTATTCTTTTGCTTCAACCCACATAGAAAAATAGTCAGTCATAACTAAGATAAATTGAGCCTTACCTGGTGCCGATGAAAGAAGGCCGACGATGTCCATTCCCCACTTCATGAATGGCCATGGCGACAATATCAAATGCAACAGTTCCCTAGGTTGGTAAATTATCAGAGCATATCTTTGGCACTTTTCACATTTTCATACAAACTCTTTCGCATCCTTTTCCATGTCGATCCAGTAATAGTTAGCTCTGATCACCTTTTGAACCAGTGATTCGGTGCCTGAATGATTCCTGCATGTGCACTCATGAACTTTCCTCACAACATACTCGGTATCTCCCGGTCCCAGACATATTTCTAGCGGCCCATCGAGCATTGTTATGAACAAGGTTCCATCCTCGGACAAGCTGAATCGGGCTGCCTTTGTGCGCAGGGCCCTCGATTCTTTTTGATATGAGGGAAGTTTCCTAATCTTCAACTACTCTATGTATTTATTTCTCCAATCCTAGGTTAAGCTTGTGGAGTTTATTTCGGTGTGACCTTCTTCTACTACCGACATCGTGAGTTGTACGAATGCCCCCGAGTTGAGCTCATCATCTTCGACGACCCTAAGTTTGCAAGGGCATCGACCTCACTATTTTGATCTCGAGGCACATGCTGTAAATTCCACTCTTTGAACCGATGTAATTTTACTTGTAACTTATCTAGGTACGTTTCTATTCATTCTTCTCTAACTTTGAATGTTCTGTTAACTTGGTTCACCATAAGGAGGGAGTCACACTTAGCTTCGATCACCTCCACCCCCAAGCTTTTGGCCAATTTGAGACCTGTAATCATGGCCTCATATTCGACCTTGTTGTTAGTTAACTTCACATTTCTAATGGATTGAATAACTACGTTGCCTGTGGTTGGATTCAGTACGATGTCAAGTTTGGACCCATTTGTGCTTGAGGAACCATCCGTAAAGAGGGTCCAGATTCTTAAAGATGTCCCCGAGTTTACCAACAACTCTCCTACGACTTCGGGTATTAGGGCTGGTGTAAAGTCGGCCATGAAATCTGTCAAAATTTGAGATTTAATGGCTGTCTTGGATTGATATTCGATATCATACCCTCTAATTTCTATGGCCCATTTGTCCAATTATTCTGAGAGTTTGGGTTTATGCATTATATTCGTATTGGGTAGGTTGTCACGACACATATAGGATGGCACTCAGAATATGGTTTCAGTTTTCTAGAGGCACTTAGCAAAGAGATCGCCAACTTTTCTAGGTGAGGATATATAGTTTCGCCCTCACCTAAGGTCCTGTTAACATAATAAATTGGAAATTGCGTACCTTGTTCTTCCCGAACTAAGACTCCACTTACCGATATTTCTGATACTGCCAAATACAAGTATATTCGTTTGTCTTGCCTCGGTGTGTGAAGTAGTGGCGAGCTCAATAGATATTGCTTAAGCTCTTCTAAGGCCCATTGGCATTCTGGGGCCCATTTGAAGTTTTCTTCTCCAGTAATGAGAAAAATCGATGGCTCTTATTGGAGGACCTCGAGATGAATCGCTCCAGGGCTGCAATGTGCCCGGTTAGCCTTTGTACTATCTTCACATTATAACTACCGTGATATCCTTGATAACCTTGATCTTGTCGGGGTTGATCTCGATTCCTCGATTGGACACCATGAACCAGAGAAATTTACCTGATCTTACTCCGAACACGCACTTTTCTGGATTCAGCTTCATGTTGTACTTCTTCAATATACTAAAGGTTTCCTACAAATGCTTTAAATGGTCCTCCGCTCGCATTGCCTTAACTAACATATCATCAATGTAAACTTCTATGGATTTTCTTATTTGTTCTTCGAACATTCAGTTTACTCGGCATTGGTAAGTGGCACCGACATTTTTTTTAATCCAAATGGCATTACGTTATAGCAGTATGTGCCATACTTAGTGATGAAAGAGGTCTTTTCTTGATCATCTGGGTTTATCCGTATTTGGTTTTACCTGGAGTAGGTATCGATAAAACTGAGGATCTCGTGGACAGCCATGGCATTGATCATGCGATCGATGTGAGGCAAAGGGAAAGAGTCTTTGGGGCATGCCTTATTTAAATCTTTATAATCCACACACATTCTTAGTTTATTCCCTCTTTTAGGGACTGTTACTACTACATTCGCTAAAGCATTCTAGGTATTTAATCTCCCGGATGAACCTATTTTATGGAGTTTAGTTACCTCGTCCTTGATGAAGGCATGCTTGATCTCGGACTAGGTTTTCTTTTCTGCTCGACCGGATGGAATTTTGGGTCCAAGCTTAGCTTGTAAGTAGTGATCTCCGGCGGGATCCATGTCATATCGAGACGGGACCAAGAAAAACAATCCATGTTAGCTATAAGAAATTGAATGAGGTTTTTCTCGAGCTCGGAACTAACCCCATGCCCAGGTATACCCTTCAATCGGGCAAATGTTCGATCAGTACGACATGCTCTAGTTTTTCGACCGTTGATTTGGTAGCATTGGAATTATGGGAACTATAAAGGATCGAGGAACCCCGTAATCATCATCTTCGTCAGTCCTCTGCTTGTCCGGTTGGGTCGAGGCTCACATCGGTTATTGCTATTTGGATTCTAGTTTTGCTTTCGAACCTGACTCCTTTGTCGATGAGAGTGTTGATATCAAAATTACTTCATTGATGACAAACATCTCTTTTGTGGCAGATTTCTCCTTGTAGACCGTCTTTATCCCTTCTAGTGTTGGAAATTTTAACACCCGGTGAAGGGTCGAGGGCACAACCCTGATGTTATGGATCCATAGTCTCCCAAACAGGGCATTGTACCTCATTTCCCCTTCGATCACGTAAAACTTGATCTCTTGGATGGTTCCTGCTATGTTTACCGGTAGCATTATTTCTCCCTTAGTATTTTCGCAAGCCATGTTGAATTTGTTTAGCACTCGGGTCGCATGCACGATTTGGTCTTATAAGCAGAGTTGCTCTACGACCCTTGATCGAATGATGTTGGCCGAGCTACCCGGATCAATTAACATACATTTAGCTCGAGTTTTATTCACGAGTACAGATATTACTAGTGCATCATTATGGGGCTGCATGATTCCTTATGCATCCTCGTCATTGAAAGATAAAGTTCCTTCTAATATGTAATTTTGGGTCCGTTTTTCTCTTGTGATTGATACTTTAGTGCGTTTTAACATCGGACCTTGAGGAACATTGACCCCTCCAATGATCGTATGAATGACGTGTTGATGATTATATGAATGATTCTTGGCCGGTCCCTTAGAAATTCCCGAAAGTGCTCGTTGTTGAATAACTGGGCTGTGTCCATGAGTGCCATGATATTTGCATATTTGGTTGGGATCCCTTTGGGTTGGATCGATTTGTAAAGGCCGAGGCCATTTGGTATCTTTGATGCGTTCGATTGCCAATATGATGGCAGCTTCATCAATATTAAAGTTGTACTCTAATAATCGTGGTGCTTCTTTAGGTCCGATATGTCCGTCGAACTCGTTCTTTATTATGAACCCTCAAGAGATTTGGCCTCAATCACTTCTCTTTTGATTTCATACAGAATTTTGCCCAGATCTGCTGCTCCTACGATCTCCATTATACAGCTGATATCAGTCTCTGTTCAACCTCGGTTCTCGATCAATATCCCTCTTGATTCTATCGACGAGTCTTATAGGACCTGGAAGGAAACCCAATTTGATCGTCTTCAACCCTGATCTTTGATTGATACCGATATGCACATCGCCCCAAGTAACAGTCAGGTTTTCTATCAAATTCTGCTTCAACTGCTGTGAAGCCACTGAGCTTTGAACATTGAGTCCTTGGGTGAAAGCTTGAACAACCCAATCATCAGCGACCTGTGGCAAGTCCATCCGTTCTATTTGGAATCGAGACACGAGTTCTCTGAGTATTTTGTTGTCCTTCTGCCTTACCTTGAAAAGGTTTGACTTCCTGGTTTCGACCTTGATGGCCTCGGCATGTGCCTCTACAAAAGAATATGCAACCATAGCAAATGAGTCAATAGAATTATGAGGTAAATTATGTTACCATGTCATAGCTCCTTTTGACAGGGTTATCTGAATTTATTTAGCAAGACAGATTTGATCTCATTATCGTCTAAATCATTCCCTTTGATAGCACATGTGTAAGAGTTGACGTGCTTGTTCGGATCGATCGTTCTATTGTATTTAGGAATTTTGGGCATGCAAAACTTCTTGTGGATCAACTTGGGAGCCGCGCTCGGGGAGAAAGGTTTTTACATGAATTTTTTGGAGTCCAGACCCTTAAATATTGGTGGTGACCTCGGGATTTGATCGACCCTGGAGGTGTAAGTTTTCACCTTTTTTTGTTTGCCTCGATCTTCTTTTCCCCTGACTCAATTCGTTTTGTTAGTTCTTCGAGCATCTTCTTGATTGCAGGATTAGTATCCGATTCTTTCTCGTTTGATTTCTTTGAAACCGATTTGACCCCGTATACAACTTCCTAGGACAGCTCAAGCTCGACCCTACTAAGTGGGTGACTCTGGTTTTAGAGCTGGGCTATCATGGCCTACTGAGCCTGGAACATTTCAAAGATCACTCGCAGACTGATCCTTCCATCTTCGCCTCCATGTGTGCTTTGAGCGACTGATCGAACATTCCCACAGACGCTGCCTTCGGGATCGACGGCCAAATTTCGTTGATGGCTACATGTAAGCTGACGTCAATTTGATCTACACCGAAACTCCATCATGGCCAACTAGGGTACATCGTTCCCAGGTGCTATGTTATCATTTTCACCGTGGTGGTCAAACTCATTGTTAACGTGTAGAGGTTGTTTATGCCCAATTTTGCCCTCACATTTTTCCAAATAGTATATATATTTTTAAAATGTCATTTTGCATCATTACTTAATTTACAAGATTTGTACAAATATTTTTATAATTTTTACATGATTTTTAGAGCTTTAAATCAATTTTCTTGAACTTAAATTACTTGAATATTTATTAATTACCCCTTTAAATTATTTTGTGATGACTTAATCATTTAAATTTACCATTATGTCCACATGTGTGCTTAATAATATTTTTACTTCATTTTATATAATTATGTTTGTATTTTAGCTATTCACACAATTTTTACAATAATAACCCATATTCACATAATTATGTTTTATTATATTATTTGTGCCAAAATACTATTTTTATATTTTTATAATGTTGAATTATTATTTTAATCATTTAAATGCATAAATAATATTTTTATTATTTACTAATTACTTTTAAAAATAATATTTTAAAAAAATTCGCTTATTTTAATTTATAGTCATATTTTGGGCTTATTTTCAGACAAAAACTAAGCCCAAATCACTAGCCCACTCCATTCTCACCCTTTAGCGGCCTAAATCCAAATGACCCCATCTCCTGACCTACCCCACTCCCTTTTGATCTTGGCCTTGATCTCAAATGATCAACGACCCATAATAATTCCTCACCTCCCTTTATAACTTCACAACCCGATCCCTAACCCCATTTTACTCGTTTGCCGCTTCTATACGCTCCCCAAATCCCTTCCTCCTTCAGAATGCCTAGCCACCTTCCTCAATCTTCTTCGAATTCGGTCCAATCATGGATTCCTTCTGTGATTTTCTCACCTTTTACGCGTTACCTCATTGCTACTTACAAGATTGTGGTGTTACTTAGTATTTGCCCCACTTTTGGCAAATATCAGTCTCTGAATCAAGGAAAATCAGCTTTACCCTTCAAGATTTGGAAGATATATCATCTATATGCATCATGGCAAGGTCATATGGGTCCGATTTACCGAGATTTTCGACCAATCTTTGATTCCGGTCAAACTAGGGCTTGCCTGATTTTTTCCTAATTTGGTTCTTAGACGATTCTGCCTGCTCTTCTTTCCTTATTATTGTGTTTGATTGATTATATTTCATTGTTTGTTTGTTCAATTTCTACTACTATATAAACTTCCCCCAATTCCCCTCTAAAAAAAGACCTAATTTTTTCACTGCTATTGAACTCAATATACTTTTCTCACTCGTTCATCTTCTTTGAACCCCTTATCTCTTTGGCCGGCTGACAGCCAGTGCCATAATATTATCAACCTCTTCTGGTGCAAGCACTTCTCGGGGCCCTTACGAGGCTCTTGCGAACTCTGAAGCATTGGAGATCTAGGGTTCTTGCTACTAGTATTCTAAACTCCTTATTCTTTTGCTCGTCTAATTTTTCTACTGTTTAGTGCCTTTAACTCTTGCGATGTTAAATACTTTTCCTTCTGTATATCTCTATGTGTTCTAGATATTAAGGACGTTTAAATTCTGTAAGCATGATTTAGTTCCTTTGTTAGTTGTGAATCCCTGATACTGCACTGCTATGATATCATTCAATACTCCTATGTCATTCTATATTCTTTGATAGTTGAATGCATTTTGTACATGTGATAGATTCCAGCTTGTTCTTAGTTTGTGTTAAGCTAATATGTGTTATTCACTGTATCGTGCACTTCTATGTTGGTTTTCCTTGTTTTCCTATGGAATCAGTTCTATATCTCTGTGTTTTCTTAGCATCTGAACATGTTTGATCTTTGAGTTTCAATGAATGCCTATTACATGTGTTCTTTTAATGAATTTGACTGTCATGACTACCTTTTGTTAGTTATAGAAATGTCACGACCCTAAACCAAACCCGGTCGTGATGGCGCCTATCGTGAAATAAGGCCAGATGACACAAACCCCAAACCAATTAACAGTTATAATAATTCATATTTAAGTCATTAATAAGCGATAAATCCCAAAATAAAGAGTGAAATAGAATAATGCGAAAACAATCACAGTCCGATATCAGGGTGTCACCAGTCATGAGCATCTAATCATCCGTCTAAGAGTATGAAGAGATTACATAGTCTAATACAAATCGAGTACAAAGGAAGATAAGGATGGGAAGGAGAGCACTGGGCTGCGAATGCCGAGCCACTACCTAGTCAACTCCTAACAACTTGCTGGAAAGCAATCAGCCGTCGCTAGCATGACTCGAGAATCCTGAATTTGCACACAGGGTGCAGGGAGTAATGTGAGTATGCCAACTCAGTAAGTAATAAAAGTAAAGGCAGCTGAGCGATAAAAAAACACGTAAAACACAGCAAATAGCTATAACGAGACAGTATAAAACCAGAATAATGCATTAAAATAGTAAAACTCGTAGAAACACCTTAGTTCAGTAGAAACATCTTTAAAACATCATTTAGCAGTTTAAAAGAGTGAATGAAAATAAGGAGAAAAGGATAGAAACATGAATAAATACCAACAGAACCAACCCCTCGGTCTATCTCACACTCACTGGTATCAGCCCCTTGGACAATAACATGGAACAACATCAGCCCTTCGGGCTATATCACATCACAAACTTTGTACCCATGCTCACTGGGGGTGTACAGACTCCTGGAGGGGGCCCTTACAGCCCAAGTGCAATATCAAGCCATCTCGTGGCATAATCAAACAAGCTCTCGTCCTTATTTCAGGCCACCTCGTGGCATAACACTCAGGCTCTCGGCCTCATAATCATGAATCAACACAATGTCGCTACAGCGCGCATCCCGATCCTATTATAACCTCACAACTTTGGCCCTTGGCCTCACTCAGTCGGAAATATCTAAAAGCTACTTGGACACAGTAAAATATGATGCTCAGCCCAAAATATTATTTAAGATGTCAAAACAGAGTAAATATGGATGAGTTATGAAAGCAATAGAATACATCATGATTGAGTACAAATATGAAGTCAAAAGAGTAAGGAATAGTAGTAAAAATCCCCTAAGGATCCAAAACAGTTGGCACGAGGCCCAAATATTGTATTCAGCCCAAAACATGATGATAGCAAACAATTTTCAATCAAATACGCGGTTAAACAGTCATACGGGATGTACTAAGTCACAATCCCCAACGGTGCACGACCCCACGCTCGTCATCTAGCATGCTCGTCACCTCAAAGTAGCACAACGATGTGAAATCCAAGGTTTCATACCCTCAGGACAACATTTACAATCATTACTTACCTTTATTGGGTCCAAACTCTAGCCCAGATGCCTTTGCCTCTCGTCTCGGCCTCAACTCCCATCGAATCTATCCAAAATCAGAATCATGATGTCAAAATATGCTAAGGGAATGACGCCCACATGAAATTAATCAAATTACAACACAAATCCCAAAATTGGCCAAACCCAACCCCCGATCTCACGTCTCGGAATTTGACAAATTTTACATCAATAGAACCCTTATTCCGCCACGAGTTCATGCATACCGAAAGTACCAAAATCGGGCATAAAATGGCCCCTCAAATCCTTAATCAAAGGTCTGCAATCTCAAGCCCTAGTTTCTTCAATATTTACCCACAAATTTCCATAAATTTCAAGCCTAATCAATGAAATAATACCAGAGGAACGAGTTTTATGTTCAAAAATCTTACCTCAACGAAGTTCCCTTGGATTCCCTCTTCAAAATCCCCCAAAAAGCTCCAAAATCGATTTAAAAATGGGGAAGAAAGGTTGAAAATCACGAAGGATGAAATATATACCTTTTGACCCAGCAAAACCGCACTTGCGATTAAATGGTTGCACCTACGGACCCGCACATGCATTCCCAGGTGCGCACCTGCAAAAATGACTAAAAGCCTCAAAACCGCACCTGCAGTCACTCTCTTGCACCTGCGCCATCGCAGATGCGTCCATATGTCTGCTTCTGCGGCTCCGCCTGACTTACCTGTTGGCCGCATCTGCGGCTTGCTTCTGCATCTGCTACTTGCTTAAACATCTGCGGCTTCCCAACCGCAGGTGCGGCTACAACAACAACAATAAAATTTCAGCTGCCAAACTTAACTACAAAATCTCCCGTCAACCATCTGAAATCACCCCGAGTTCCCCGGGATCTCTACCAAAAGCACGAACAAGCCATATACCAATATTCAAACTTATACCAATCTTCAAAACACCTCAAACAACATCGAATCAACCAAATAACATCAGATTCAAGCCTAAGGTTCCAAAAATCTTCTGAATTCCGCTTTTGATCAAAAAGTCTATCAAACCACGTCCGAATGACCTAAAATTTTGCACACACATCCCAAATGACACAAATGTCCTACTGCAACTCCCGGAATTCCATTCCAACCCCTATATCAAAATCTCACATATTTGAAAAATGCTAAAATTCAAATTTCGCCAATTTAAGCCTAAGTCTACCACAGACCTCCAAAATACGTTCCGATCACACTCCGAAGTCCCAAATCATCTCCTGAAGCTATTTCCAAACCATCAAAATTTACATCCGAGACCTTTCTCACATAACTCAACACCTGGTTAGCTTTTCCAACTTAAGCTTAGTCAAAAGAGACTAAGTATCTTAAACCTTACCAAAACCTCTTCAAACCCGAGCGAATCAACCCGATAACAAATAATACAACTGAAGAAGACAATAAGAAGCAAAAATGGGGGAAATAGAGCGGTAACACATGAAACGACCGGCCGGGACATTACATCCTCCCATTTTTAAACAAACGTTCGTCCTTGAACGGGTCAAGAAACATACTTGAAGCCTCAAATAGGAGAGGGTATCTGCTCCAATCTCCTGCTTGATATCCCAGGTAGATTCCTCCACAACCGACTTCTCCATTGCACTTTCACTGAAGCTGTATCATTTGACCTCAACTTTCAAACTTGACACTCCAAAATAGCCACTGGCTCCACATCATAAGTCAAATCACCATCTAATGGAACCATGCTGAAAGCTAGAACATGAGACGGATCCCCGATATACTTCTGGAGCATAGAAACATGAAATACCAGATGCACACTCGATAAGCTGGGTGGCAAAGCAAGCTCATAAGCCACCACCCCAATCCTCCGAAGTAACTCAAAATGCCCAATGAACTGAGGACTCAATTTACCTTTGTTCCCAAATCTCATAACACCCTTTATGGGCGAACCTTCAACAGAACCTTCTCACCAACCATGTAGGACACATCCCGAACCTTCTTGTCAGCATAACTCTTTTGTCTCGACTGCACTGTACGAAGCCTCTCCTGAATCACCTTTACTTTGTCTAAAGCATCCTGTACTAAGTCTGTACCCAAAAGCCTAGCCTCTCCCGACTCAAACCAACCAACTGGAGATCTACACCGTCTCCCATACAAAGCCTCATATGGAGCCATCTGAATACTCGACTAATAACTGTTATTATAAGCAAACTTCATAAGTGGTAGAAACTGATCCCATAACCCTCCAAAATCAATGACACAAGCGCGCAACATGTCCTCCAGTATTTGAATAGTATGCTTGGACTGTCCGTCCGTTTGAGGGTGAAAAGCTGTGCTCAACTCAACCTGAGTACCTAACTCTTGCTGTACAGACCTCCAAAACTGCAAAGTAAATTGAGTACCTCTATCTGAAATGATGGAAACTGGGACACCATGCAAGCGAACAATCTCCCGAATATATAAGTTTGCCAACCGCTCTGAAAAATAGGTAGGACACACAGGAATGAAGTGCATGGACTTGGTCAGCCGATTCATAATCGCTCAAATAGCGTCGAACTTCTTCAAAGTCTGTGGGAGCCTAACTACAAAGTCTATGGTGATCCTCTCCCACTTCCACTCTTGAATATCCATGCGTTGAAGCAAGCCACTCGGTCTCTGATGCTCATATTTCACTTGCTGGCAATTGAGACACCGAGCTCCTAATCCCACAATGTCCTTCTTCATTCTCCTCCACCAATTATAATGTCTCAGAGCCTGATACATCTTCGCGGCACCCGAATGAATAGAATACCACGAGCTATGGGCATTCTCTAGAATTAACTCCCAAAGACCATCCACATTGGGCACACTTATCCAGCCCATCATTACCTATAGTCACATCTCTAGCATCGTCGTGCTAAACCATGTCCTTAAGGATAAGCAAATGAGGATCATCATACTGGTGCTCTCTCATGCGATCAAATAAGGAAGACCGAGAAATCACACAAGCCAATACCTGACTGGGCTCTGAAATATCCAACCTCACGAACAGATTGGCTAAAGCCTGAACATCAACTGCAAGAAGTCTCTCCCCAACAGGAATATATGTCAAACTCCCCATACTCACTGCCTTCCAACTCAAAGCATCGACCACCATATTAGCCTTCCCTGGATGGTACAAGATAGTAATATCACAATCCTTTAGCAGCTCCAACCATCCCCGCTACCTCAAATTGAGATCCTTCTGTTTGAACAAGCGCTAGAGGATACTATGATCAGTAAATACCTCAAAAGACACACCATACAAATAATAACTCAAAATATTCAACGCGTAAACAATGGCAGCTAACTCCAAATCAGAACATGGTTGAGGCTTTAACTGACGAGAATCATAAGCAATAACTCTACCCTTCTGCATCAACACACACCCAATACCAACTCTCAAAGAATCACAATACACAGTATATGAAACTGAAGCTGATGGCAAAACTAACACTTGAGCTGTGGTCAAAGAAGTCTTGAGCTTCTGAAAGCTCTCCTCACACTCATCCAACCACATGAAAGGAGCACCCTTTTGAGTCAACTTGGTCAAGGATGATACGACAGATGAAAATCCCTGAATAGATCGACGGTAATAACCCGCCAAACCAAGGAAGCTGCGAATCTCTATGGATGAGGACGGTCTGGGCCAACTCTGAACTGCCTCTATCTTCTTCAAGTCAACCTGAATACCCTCACTGGACACCAAGTGCCCCAAGAAAGCCACTAAACTGAGCCAAAACTCACACTTGGAGAATTTTTCATAAAGCTTCTTTCCCCCTCAATTCCTGCAGCACAACTCTCAAATTCTCTGCGTGCTCCTCTCTACTACACAAATACACCAAAATATCATCATTTAAAACTATGACAAACGAGTCAAGACACGGCCGGAACACACTATTCATCAAATACATGGACACTGCTGGGTCATTGGTCAGTCCAAAAGACATCACCAAGAACTCATAACGAGCATATCGGGTCCTGAACACTATCGTAAGAATATCCGAGTCCTTGATCTTCAGCTGGTGATAAGCTGAACAAATATCAATCTTGGAGAACACTCTCGCTCCCTAAAGCTGGTCAAATAAATCATCAATGCGAGGCAAAATATACTCGTTCTTAATTGTAACCTTGTTCAACTGCCTGTAATCAATGCACATCATCATCGTGCCATCTTTCTTCTTTACAAATAGAACAAGCGCACCCCAAGGCGACACACTAGGCCGAATAAACCCCTTATCCAGGAGTTCCCAAAGCTGCTCTTTTAACTCCGCTGGTGCCATACGATATAGTAGGATAGAAATGGGCTGAGTGCCCCGCACCAGATCATTACCAAAATTAATATCCCTATCCAGTAGCATGCCCAATAGGTGTGCAGGAAACACTTCGAGGAAATACCTCACAATAGGAACAGAATAAATAGTGGGAGTCTCTGCACCGACATCCCTCATAAAGGCTAAGTAAGAAAGACAAGCATTCCCAACCATACGCTGGCCTTCAAGAATGAAATTACCCTACTGGGAACGTAATTAGTCGAACCTCGTCACTCGATCCGTGGCACACCCAGCATAGCCAACGTTACTATCTTAGCGTGACAGTCTAATATATCACGACATGGAGATAACCAATCTATGGCTAATATAGCATCGATGTCTACCATACATAACAACAAAAGATCCACTCGGGTTTCCAGACCCCCAATAGTCACCACACATGACCGGTACACACGGTCTACAACAACAGTATCACCCACCGAAGTAGATATATGAATAAATAAAATAATAGACTCATGGGGCGTATCCAAATAACGATCAAAATATGATGACACATAAGAATAATTAGAACCGAGATCAAATAACACAGAAGCATCTCTATGGCAGACTGAAAATACCTGTAATCACAACATCTAAAGCAATAAAATTGGGTCTAGCTGGGAGTGCATAGAAACGGGCCTCACCACCACTTGATCGACCTTCCCTTTTGGGGCGAACCCTAGCTGACTGACCTCCACCCATAGCTGGGTGGGTGGGTGGTGGTGAAGTAACTGGAACCGAAGTTGATGGCTGACTCCTCTGCTGAGATAAACCCCCAAGACGGCGAGGACACTGCCTCTACATATGACCCAAATCTCCATACTCATAGCAGCTACCTGTTGCTGGAGATGGGGATTGAAGGGGACCCCTAACATCGGAATAATTAGCAGATGCATCTGGCATAGAAGAACACTGACTTGATGGAGCACGGGACGAACTCTAGGATGGAAGGGCATTGAGTGATAAGTGCCCCTGATGAGAACTATGAGAACCATGACCCAGTGACGCCCCACAATAACTAGGGCGAGCTGACTGAGCGTGTCTGAATGGACGGCCCTTGTCGTGCTGAAATTGACCTCTCGAAGGAGCACCACCATAACTTCTAGATCCCCGAGGGCTCTTGGCCTCCCTCTCCTCTTTCTCCTGGTGACAAACTAACTCAATATTACGAGAAATTCAACAACCTACTCAAAAGTAACACCAGACACCCTCTCCCTAGTTATGAGAATCTGAAGTTGATATTTGAGGCCATTAGCGAACCTCCTGATCCTCTCTCTATCCGTAGCAACCATCCAAATAGCATGACGAGCTAACTCTGAGAACCTTATCTCATAATTCATCACAGTCATATCTCCCTGTCTTAACTGCTCGAACTGTCTACGCAGCTCCTCTCTACGGGACTTTGGAACATACTTCTCCAAAAAAGAGAACGGAGAACTGCTGCCAGGTAAGGGGCGCTGCACCAATAGGCCTATGCCTCTCATAAGCCTCCCACCAAGTGAAGACAGCTCCAAAAAACTGAAAGGTAGTAAATGCGACCCCGCTGATCTCTAGAATACCCGCTGTACGAAGAATCCTCTGTCCTTTGTCCAAAAAACCCTAGGCATCGTCGCCCTCTACACCACTAAAAGTCGGAGGATAAAGTCTACCAAACCTCTCTAATCGATGTTTCTCGTCCTCTGTCATAGAAGGAGCTATATGGTCCTGAGCAGCTGCAACTGGCTGGGCTAGATGTGCCTACGGTGTCTGAAGTCCCTACACGACCTGCTCAGGTGTGCAAGTGGCGAGAGTCTGAATGCCTCTCCCGATCTAAGAAGTAGCTATGACTGTAGTAGCTGAGACCGCTTGAGCTAGGCCAGTGCATACTGATAAAATCTGGGCCAAAGCCTCTTGAAGGCCTAGGATCACAATAGGCACATCTGGTGCCTAAACTAGTGTTGTCGGAGCGTCCATAACTGGGACCTAATCCCGAACTAGGGAAGCTGGTGGATCTACAGGTGCTGCCCTAGCTGCGGTGCCGGCTACACCTCTGCCCCTACCACGGCCTCGACCGCGTCCTCGGCCTCTAGTGGCTGTTGATACCTAATTTTTTCCTACATATTTTAAATATGCAAAATACCTTCAAAATAGCATATATAAGCTTGTCCAAGGTTTTTATTTTTTTCCATAGTTTTAAGGTTTTTAATTGATTTATTTTCTCCCCTTTTATCTATAAAATCTCCAATAATTATTTTCAAAATTATTGTTTTGATAATTCACCTATTGGATTTCTATATTTATGCCAAAAAATGGCTAAAATAATTTTTACATATTTTTATAATTATATTTAGTATTTTTAAAGCTAAATTGCACATATTGCAATATTAGCCCATTTAAGGTTTAATTAGGTTTTATATGCTTAAAATTGGATCATGTATTTTTTAATTATTAACTATGTATTTTAAATAATTTTAGCATTTTAAAACTATTTTTAGAAATTATCTACTATTTTCTATAAATTAAATCGAGGAAAATTGGCTATTTAACTTGTAGCTAAAATTGGCTTTCAAATCTAGCCTAAATCGAACAGACCCCCAACCCAATTAAAAAACCCATCGGACCCAAGCCCAAACTCAAGCCATACCCGACCCACCTGCCCCATTCAATCTTGACCGTTGATCATTCAGATCAACGATCCCCATTCCCCCTTCCTAAATTAAACCCAAACGACCCCCCAAACCCTCTCATTCTTAACTCAACTGACTCTCATCTCTCTATCTCTATCTCTGGTTCTCTCTAGAACCTTCTTCCCTCCCCTCCTCTCCAATGAACTTCATCCAGCTTCTTCGGCCATCTCCTTGCCTGAATCCATGATGGTCTCACCACCTACTAGCCTTATGACTCCCTTTTGAGCATGTGCATCATTTTGAGGCCTTCAAGTGAACCAAAGGTGGTTCACTCGCCTCCCATGCTTTCCCATGCCATTTTCCAGCCATCCATGGCCGTTCGGGTAAGATCGGTGACTTTTCCGACTAAACCGTTAACTTTTAAAAGTTTTCTCACTTTCTCCTGGTTCTCCGAAACCCTAACTTTAAGGATTTTAAAATTTTCTTTCAGATCTCTCTTAGATTTGTATATATTATGAACTTCTTGGTTTTTTTCTCAAAGGTTTTCCCGATTTTTTCAAAGTGATTCTCCGTCTTCAAGATTAGGGTTTTCTAAACCTCTTTTAAAAGACTTCTCCTCTGATTTTTAGTATTGTCGTATGATTTTATTATGTTTAAACGGTTTTTTATGTTTTTCTTCTACCCGATTCATCATACTGAAAACCCTAAGTATTTTTGGTTTTATCCGGGGTTCTGGAACTATCTTTGTTTATTTTGTATGTATACCTGTTTCGATTGAGTTCTTTATGGTTTGATCATTTTCTTTGTTTATCTTGACCGATTCTGAGTTCTTACCGCTTTTTAACTCAACTTTGTTAAAACCCTAATTTCTTAAGGATTTTTCTTCACTTGTTACTGTGAGTTTTTAAGGATTCTCTTTACTTGTTTTTGTGTGTTGGCCTGACCTTATTTACCTGTTAGGTTGGTTTTTTTTCACTCTGGTTTTATGTGTTAGCCATGACTTTTGTATGTTTGTATTCATCTAGTTTGCTTCATTTTGTCGATGTGGCTAACCTTGCATGTCTGATACACATGTTTCTTCTCTATTTATATGTCGAAATACAAAATCATAACTTCCTCTTGATTGATCCTGATTTCCTCAAATTACGGTTTGATTGCAAGGTTTTATAATAAACCTCTAAAATTTTACTTGTCTGTTTAAGTTGATTGATTCCATTCCTTTATTTAATGTGGTGCTTCATTCTTGCTGAATCCTTTCCTCAAATTAAGTATATTCTGTACTTAGACTCCATTATATACTCTATACTTTTACTACCCCTTATATGGTAAAAATCGATCTTTCTCAAATTGATTCTCTTTCCTTAAGTTATCCCTGTTAGTATCCGTTAAGCTGTAATTCCTTATTTAAAGGGGGTACTTATATTAATGGGATTATATTGTGATTACTTCCATATTTGAACTGAACCTTTACTTGATACCTTAATTTCTACCTATTTTTCAAAGCTATAAATACCCTAAGTCTTTCATTAACAAGACACGAACAATTAGTTCAGAACACACACATACACACTCAAACTCTCTCAGCCGGCTAGACTGTGAAATTCTACCTGCTTTATTTTTCTGCACTTTGCTTCCTTAACTGGTATGTCCTAGTTTAATTTTAAAGCCTCAACAACAACATGCATCTCTTATTGTTGCTAGTCTACTTCTACTTGTGGTTCTGTTGTGAAACCTATAGTTGAGTTACATTACTAGCATGCTATTATGTCCCCCTTTCCCTTTAAATTAATGCATCCCCTTATGTGTGTTTCAAAGCATGCCTTGTCAATCACTTACTGTGTATTTACCATCTTATAAATCCCAAATCCCTATCCCCTTCATGTGTTTATGTTCTTTCTGATTGGTTTGTGATTATGCCAGTATCATCTATTACTGAGCATGTCCAAACCAGTCCCTAGACCCTTGTTGGGGTTATGTGTTTACAGTCAGATGTCTGTGTATCCCCAAATCCCTTGACCCTGCTATGTGACTACTGATTCCGTGTATGATCCTACCTTAAGGTGTTTGAGTTTTGTTTACTACTACAACTACTTTCAATCATCTCTGTTACTGATTGCTTTCAAAATGGACTTGTTAGTCCAGTTTTAAAAAAACTCCTTTCAAACATGTGTTCTACACTTTCACTATACTCTTAGAATACTAGGTTCTGCCCTTCTGTGTGAGCCTTGCCTTGGGACCCTTGAGCTCCCCCTGAACATGGACACATGAAAGCTGGCCTTTCCACACTGCACTTACTCTGTCTTGGCTATGAAATCTAGGTGTGAGCACTGCCCGGGATCCCTTGAGGTCCTTTGGGAACTCTGACACACCTAGATATGAGGGAAAGCTATGAACAATATTGGCATTTGAGGTGGGTTATTACATAACTCAGAGAGGAAGTCCAAATCAGGCTTCCTATAGTTGTAACTTCTTATTTTTTATTTCTGCTTATGTAATTCAATCACATGGTCTGTAATAATTTGTAAACAAGTATTGGGGTGGCTAATGAAAAGGGATAGGATAAATATGCAGGCTATAATTTGTGAAGGGTAGAAAACATGTTGTTAGGTTTATATTCCTAATTGTGCAATAGAAACCATGCTTAGTATTCATAGATGCATTAGAAACCATGTTCTTAGGACCCATGTCTCTTGCTTCAGAACCTCATTCATTAATCCATGTTTTATGTTTTATCACCTAAAAATCCCGCTCCTAGGATAATAACAACATTGTCATATAAGCTGTTACTCTTGCACTTCCAGAAGTTGTATTCTACAACTCTGTGTACACTTAGAAATCATGCACTTAGGTCTCGTGTTTATTGTTTTATCATGTGCACCTTTACAAAAATCATGTGTTAAAATCTGCTAACGACTAAGCATTTTTTTATTATGGTCTACGCTGCCATGTGCATTTGGAAATCATGCTCTAGGAATTCTGCATCATGAGTTTTATATCTGCATCTTAGATACCATGCTTTAGGATATCATTTGTACTTACATTCACATTTAGTGTAAATTACTGATTATAAAAGAGGTAAAAACAACTTCACGCTTGATTATCCCGTTTAAAATAACTGGTAATAGTCTCTGCATTCGTATCAACTAGAACATCATGCTCTTAAGGTTAAATAATTTCCAAAGTGTCTTTTAATAATTTTGAACAACTATTGCATATTGTTTTACGCCTAGGCAAGCCTTAGGTAATAACTTGAATAAAACTAGAACTGCCTTTGTTTAATCATCAACTGTTAAAATTAGTAGGCAAACCCGATTCAGACTTCTTTTATGAGTCATGTGGTAAATCTGGTTCACTGTTATCACTTAAAACTTTGTTAGTACTTGAATGTGGACCTTAATTATGTATGGGGCATGCTATTTATGTGCACTGTGTGTGGAGGTATATTTGAGCCATTCATTTGTCTTCCATGTACTATTTTGCCTTTAAACCTAAGGGTTTGTCTAGAACCTCCTTGTAGGATAGGAGTCCTAAATTTCTCCGGGATTGATAGGAAGGGATGGGTAACAACATGCAATAGGGGTCGAGACCAATCCTCGCTTTACTTACCTTCACGGATGGGAAAAAGGTAGATATGGACATGTAGCCCCTATTTTGAGGAGTGTCATATTGGGTATTGCATTGATGTGATCCATATTACAAATAAACCTAGGACACTCCCTTTACATTCATAAGCTTGCCTAGATATTAATTCTTTCCGCTTTTCACTACTTGTTTTCAAACACTTGTGTATGTGAACTTAAATCCCCTATTATTTGAGCCCTACTTGTCTATTTTCTAATTGCACATATTCACAAAAATTATTTGGCCGGGAACCACACTAGTGGATCCTGAAGGATGCCTAACACTTTCTCCTTAGGATAATATCAAGCCCTTACCCTATCTCTGGTTATCAAACATAGTTAGAAATAAACCTTATAGGTGTCCTAACGCACCTTAAAATCGTTAGGTGGCGACTCTTCAAAATTTCAAAACCCCTTTTCCCAAAAGGAAAGAGTTATCCCAACCAAAATGTCATGAACTCGATTCCATGGAAGGAAAAAGAGGGTGCGACAGCATGACGACTCTGCTGGGGATATTTAGGCTTTTACCATTTCGTACCATTTTTGTGAATTTGTACCCTTCCTATGTGCAATTATTTGTTTAATCTCTTTAAGCATTTAATTTTTTCTTTCAGAGCAAAACTGACATATCTTCCTTGTTTCTTTCCTTTAGCTGCTGCTTTAAATTATGAAACTATTGTATTTATCGCTTTTTTAACGTGCAAATACATGTCAACATGCTTTTAATTTTTGCATAATCATGCTCAACATCATAATCCACTCATGCCAAACAAATACTATAGCAACGCTTGATGAATGGTTGCACCCTTCCTATATCATTAACCCCCTAAATTTGGAAAGGCTTATTTGCGGTAAAACCAGTCGATCAGTGATGACAGTCGACAATTCCGTGCCTTCTCCCTTGAGTTTTTGGCTTAAGGGTACTAGTCTAAAACCCTATAGAAACCTTACTATGTTTAAAATTGTGCATGCATTATGGTCAAACCTAGCCGGGTCAGTTATGTTGTCCACATAATGATCCTTTAAGATAGCCTTGTCCGAAGTCCACTGGGTTTTTCTAAACCTAAACGGACATCATCACATTCTGTGCATTTATTTGGAGAACTGAATGCTTCATGCTAATTGTTGATGTTAAATAGTCAAGTCTGGTGGGGGTAAGGTCCTAACCTTGTTTTCCTTGTAGAAAAATGAGGCATGAAGTCCCCAGATTCGGCATGGTCACCAACATCCACCCAAGATTGTTGAGTTGGTGGGAAGATTTACATTCTAGCGACAAAACCCTCGTAAAAAAATATCTGGGTAATCTACCATCCCTCTTAGAGATCCAGCCTAACAACAGGATAGTAGAAGCTGCTACCTTATTTTGGGATTGAATAGGGCAGCGTTCCGCTTTGGGAACATCGAGATGACACCTTTGCTGGAGGAGATAAGAGGACTGGCCGGTCTAGTGAGGGAAACCCCGGGTTTGCTGATGCCTGAGAACCACACAGGCAAGGGTCTCCTAAAAATGATGGTTTTAAAGAAGAATGTAGAATTGACATGCCTGAAGGAACCATACATCCCTTTTGACTACCTGTATGAAAGGTACAGTCACAACAAATCCTAATGTACCTACCATGGCGAGTTTGCCATCACATCCTTGGGACATATCCGTTATAGGGTTTTCATCTTCTTATTTTACTTCCTGGGTCTGATTGTGTTTCCAGTGAAGAAAGGGAGAATCCATACTAGGCTGGCTATGGTAACCAAGACCCTAATGGAGGGGATTGGTGGACAGACATTCAGTATTGCACCCATGATCATTGCAAACATATACCGAGCCTTAGATAAGTGTCAACAAGGAGCGAGACACTTCGAAGGATACAATCTATTACTTTAGCTTTGGCTTATGGAACATCTCAAAAAGGGCAAATACCGACAAGAAATTCAGCGAAGGGACTGGGACGATCACATCTCTTTCCACCACCCAAAGCGAGTGAATTACATCCCCGACATGTTCACTCAGCCTGAGAATGCCAAGGAATGGGTTGGGCTCTTTGAAAATCTGACTGAAGAACAAGTTCAATGGATGTTTGAGTGGCTTCCGACAAAGGTGTTCATCGCCCGATCCTGAGATGCACCTTTCCTGATACTGATTGGTCTAAGAGGAACATACCCTTACGTCCCTCTTCGAGTTATGAGGCAAGCAAGTAGGAATCAAGTCATACCCAGGTTCGACAAGATGAGCCATTTTCGAGCTGACTTCCAAAATGATGATAGTCCCCACAAGTGCCAAGCCCAACACATGTGGCACTGCAAGATCATAACGGGGGAAAGATACCATCAAGCCAAACATATATCATGCCGGTTGTACCCCTTTATACTCAGGATGGTTGGAATGCAATTGAGATGGTCTTGGCTAGCCAAGGTTTGTTCGAGGTCATAAAAATTATAGATGAAAAGGCCGAGGTACAAGTCAAGTACAACCAGCTGCGCAAAAGGATCCGTGAGTGCGAGAGTGAACACCGCGAGATACAAGAGTCCAACCAGAAGATGATCAAGGAATGGAAAGACATGGCTATCCATGCCAACAAAAGGCTAGGATACTTGGAGCGAGGCATAGTAAAACTAGAGAGAAAATTTCTCAAAAGGGTTGAAGACTGTCAAAAGGCTGAAGGGACCGAAGGCGAACATCTAGACAGAGCATACCTATTACTGGGACTTCGTAAATTGGGGAAGCTGTTCGACGGAGCCAAGGATGCCAAATCTTGGGAAGGTCCTTCTGGGACCAAGTAGATAAGAGTTTACCTTTTTCTCTTTCTAAATGTAATAAGGCCAATGACCATTAGTGACTTTTATTTTCTTGCTTATTTAGTTTCATTTTGGGATTCGTCTATTTTTGCAATAAAATGAGGCATTTAGCATTATAAGTTCTCCAAATCAATCTGTCACTAGACCTACCTTGGGCACAAAGAGGTTCCCAAATTAGGACACGCTTTACATTCCCGCACTATGTATTTAAATATTGCAATACTTTTTATAATCCTCACTAACTTGATTACCTTTTGTTTTTTATTTTTGTTTTATTATTCCCCTTCCCAATGGTTAGTTCGTGCACTCTGGCATTATAATCTTATTTCACAAGATCCAGGGGCTCTCCACCCACTCCTCCTCTTAGTCCTATTAAAGGCAAAGTCAAGAACATAATGAAAGATTTGAATAACATCATAAAAGCGAACACATCTGAACGGGAAAGGCCACTGATGTCCATGGTATTCGGGTTCCTAATGAGAATGTGTCATAACTCGAACAGAAACTATTGAAGTTCCAGGAAGAGCTCGATCAGGTTCGAAATCTGGCAAACTTGTCATTTTCCCTCAGCACCCCAGATACTAACTTCGCCAATGCTCAAAACCCCACACCTCCTCAAAATATCTCAAAACAATAGAATCATCCCACTGCTCCACCAAAGGACCAATGTAACACTTGCCATACCCAAACAACACTCCACTACTCATCATAGAACCTCAGAACTCCGCAAACGACCATTCCCACGCCATACACCAGGCCACTATAACAATCCCATCTACGTGGAGACCATGCCACACTCTACCCAACCTATATCTTGCACATCTGAGTCTGGTGAAAAGGATTTGATTATTAGGAACGAGGTCGAGGAACTTAAGAAACTAACCAGACAGATTCAGGGCGTTGAGGGAAGCAAAGGAATCGAGGGGCTAAACTATGAGGATCTTTGCATACAGCTTGATGTCGAACTGCCTGAGGGGTACAAACAAGTTTGAAATATTTGATGATATGGGTGATCCAAGGGTCCATCTGAGGACATATTGTGACAAGCTGGTCGGAGTAGGAAAATATGAAAGGATCCATATGAAGCTGTTCATGAGGAGTTTGAAAGGAGATGTGTTATCTTGGTACATCAACCAAGATCCCAAGAAGTGGTTGAGATGGGTAGGTATGGCATCTGACTTTATGGACAGGTTCAGGTTTAATACAAGGAGTGCGCCAAACATGTTCTATATCCTGAATCTAAAGAAGAAGCCCACGGAGACATTTCGTGAGTATGCTACTCGCTGGAGGTTCGAAGCTGCTGTTGATACCCAATTTTTCCTATGTATTTTTATATACAAAATACTTTTAGAATAATATATATATATATATATATATATATATATATATATATATATAAAAGCATGCACAAGGATTTTAGTA
>MU758609.1:58351-97596 GCA_026770625.1 Nicotiana glauca
TCAAATTTTTAAGGTTTTAAAGATCAATTTATTGTCCATTTTAGCAGTGCAAAATTATTAATTATTCCCAAAATTATCAATTTTGGTGAATAATTTATTTTATTCCCACCTTTATACCAAAATTTAGTTAAGGTAATTTTTGTACATTTTTACAAATTTATTTAGTATTTTAAAAATCTAAATTGCATATAATTGCAATTCTAGCCTATTTTAAGCTTAATATCATTTTAATTATAAAAATTGGTTCCAGAATTTTTAAATTAATATTCATGTGTTATTAACTGACTCAGTACTTTTAATTTACTTTTAAAATCATTTTTACTAGTTTTATAAAAATAAAAGGGAAAACCGGCTATTTAACATTTAGCCTTATTTTCTTGCAATTATAGCCTATTTACATTTCAATTTTAGCACTCAAACTGACCTAATCCTAACCCCAATTAGACCGTCCCAATTCCAATTTTACCCAACCCCTTAACCCATTTATTTAACCTGCCCGGATTTCCTTTCAATCTAGGCCATTGATCATTTTGATCAACGACCAGGATCACCCCTTTCCTTTTTAATTCACCTACCACACCCTAATTCCCCCATTTCGTTTAATCCACCACCCTTGAATACTCCCCACTCCCAAAATTCTCTCGAAGGTTCTTCGGAACCCTAACCATTTCCGACCCTTTTCCACCGCATTTTCACCGGAATCCATGGCTTCTCAGGCCATGGATGGTCTGTACTCACCCCCTCCACCATTAGACCATGGTTTTTTGAAGCTTTGAGGTCTGACCTCGATGGTTCTCCGTCAGACCTTCTTAGATCTATGGTTCTATGGCTTCTCCGGCCTGTGCTCCGGCATATTCAAGCATTAGGGGCCTGATTCTACCTCTCCGACTCCAGATCGGAGTTTCTTCCAAGCCTTTCTCATTTCTAGGGTTTCTCCGAAATTCTAAGCTATTCGAGGTTTTTTTCTTTGTTTGTTCTCTTAGATCTGTGATATATTTGTGTTCTACTAGATTTTTAAAGTATTTTTCCAAATCTTTCTTTCAAAAATTGCTTCTCTTCGATTTAGGGTTTCTGAAAGTTTTTCAAAAATATCTTTCTAATTCTTTTCTTTATGTGTGTTTGTCTATATTATGCTCGTGTGTTTTCTTTCTCTACCACGCATGTGTTGTTCTTCTATTTTCTTCTAAACACGATTATTCTATACCTTTGTATTCTACTGTGCCTTTAGACTAGGCTCGCATGTTAAATTTTGTTATGTTTTCCCACTTGTTCTTTGCTATATTTTCCAGTATTCTTCTAATGAATGTGTTTCCTACTGAGTTCTTAAGTTTGTTTTCTTTACTAGACTTTTGTTTGAGTTCTAAGCATGCCTCCTTTACTGTTTCTTAAGTTTACATCACTTCTTCTCTCTTCTGAAATTGCTTAAATTCCGAGCTTTTCTCAAACATGTTCTTTATGCTTTCAAATCTGCTATCATGTTTGTTGGTTTCTCATGAGTCTCTAAAAGAGTCCTCTGAGTCTGGTTCAATGGCTTGCCCTCTCATCTCTGTATCTGATTCGAGTTAAAACCCTAGGATTTGGGGGTTTCTTTGGCAAGTTCGATCTTTGTGTTTAGACTGGGATTCTACTTTGAAACCCCAAACTCTCAGACTCACTCTAAGTCTATTAATTGGACCTGAACCTTTTAATGACTATTTCTATGATAATCTTTTCTAATCAGCATGAAAACTCCTTATATGTTTGATATTTGTGTGCTTTATATACGAGAAGTTCTTCTTTAAAAAAAAAGGTCTTTCCAATTATTGATTGATTTCGAATTCTTTTAGTAAGGTTTGATGGATTGTTATTGATTTTCCTTAAGTAAAACCCTTCCACTCTTTTCCTGACTTGGTTCATTCGAACGAAGCCTGCAATTTTGATTTTACTGGCTATTTGATTTATTCCCTTTCCTTATTCTTTCACAAACCGTGCACCAATGGACTTTTTCCTTAAATAAACTCCTGTGTATTTACCCTTTTTGTGTTACTTTGGAAAAGATCTTAGTCAAATTCTTTCCTTAACTATCTTCTACCCGTTTGAAATCAGAATCCCTTAACTAAAGGGAGATTTTATGTGATTGGTTGCAATGCTATTTTCTTACCTTTTCTTACTTGCCTTCTGCACTATAAAAGGGGACTGCCCTTCTACACTTAAGAAGAGACAATTGAATACTTTTTAAGACAATTTCGAATTCAATACTTTTACACACTTTCAGCTTACATTACTCACCTCACACTCTCAATTTCAATACTTTCATATTCTCATATGAGTTTCTTCTGGCTGTTTGCTTGCAATTTGGGCTTTATTACGACTTTTTCTCTGCTTATTTTTGAAATTGGTATGTCCTAATTTAGTTTCAGCCATCACACCAATGTGTTTATTTACAACTTCTGCAATCTTGTTTACTTTACTGTGATTAATCTGTATGCTATTCTCTTTGCACCTGTTTTCTACTGTGAATCCCTATATCCCTATTCCCCCTATGTGTTTGAGTTAACGTATAGGCACGGAAGTATCCAAATTTCTACTCATGTTTGGACCTGATCCTTAATGGATCCTAACTCCCAAACAAATGTGGGTAACATACTGGTTAGGGGTGTGCCAACACTCCTAATTGCTGGGTATGATCACCAGCCTGCCATGGCCTTCCCAGAATCCCCTCTCTTGCACTTACACTCATTCCTAGTTTCTAAGTTCTGCCCCCTCCTACGAGCCTTGCTTTGGGACCTTGCGTTCCCTCTAAACTTGGAAATTTGAGGGCTGGCCCTTCCACACTGCACTTTAATTCAATTCTGCAACTTATTTGGGTGTAAGCACTGCCCGAAGTTCATGAAGCTCTTGGGAACTCTGACACACCCAAGAATGAGAAAGGCATTAGAAATCAGATTTTTGGAGTTGGTTTATTTCATGTTTTAGACTTGAAGTCTAAATTAGGCTCTCCTTGGTTGTACTTTAATTTTTGATGTGATGTAATTTTTCTTTTTCTTTATTCATTCTGGGTTGTAATAATTTATAATAACTTATGGGGTGTATAGTAAAAAGGGGAGGGTTACTCATGTATGCATGTGGGTAGACATCATGTTCTTAGGTATTTATTCCTGCAATCTCATCCTGCTTTTCATCTATGCATGTCATATAGAAATCTTGCTTATAGTTCTTCACTTATGCATGTCATATAGAAATCATGTCTATAGTTCTTCACTTATGCATGTCATATAGAAATCCTGTCTATAGTTCTGCACTTATGCATATAGAAATCCTGTCTATAGTTATTCACTTATGCATGTCATATAGAAATCCTGTCTATAGTTCTGCACTTATGCATATAGAAATCTTGTCTATAGTTCTGCACTTATGCATTTCATATAGAAACCTTGCTTATAGTTCTGCATTTATGCATATATAGATACCATTTCCTTAAGGTTCTGCACTCATATAGACACCATGACTATAGGTTTCTGCATTCTTGCATCATGTAGATAACCTGTCTATATGATCTTTTAAATTCTGCATTTTTGCATCTATCACTAGGCAAACGATTTATACGTTTAAAATAGCAAAATTGCATTATAGATACCATTCCTATAGGACTCTCACACTTACTTAAATGTTTTAAAACCAGTCACGCTTAGAAAGCATGTCTATAAGGATAATCAACTGAATCTGAATCAAGTCTAAAATCAACAGTTTCGATACTCAACATCTGCAGAGTTTATGTTTGTCTATAATTAGAAAGCTTTCTTTAAAACCACTATACTTCGCATTGCTATATATCATGCCTATATGTCTTACCTAGGCAAGCCATTAGGTAATTAATTAACTACACTAGTCTTTAATAATTACAACCAGCAGGCATGCCTAATTTGGACTTCTTATCTGAAAATATGTGATAAATCAGCCACGCCTTTAACGTTTAAGTTTAATTAAAGACCTAATCAGTATATGAAAGACATGCTAAAACTATATGTTCTTTATGTTGTAAGGAGGTCTGTTTGAGCCTTGTTTGTTATGTGCTTCCCGATACTTGTCATGTCTGTTTTGAATGTCGCCTTAGACTTTTGTCCTTTTTAAACTCTAAAAGCCAATTTTCCCTCCCCTTTAGGACTCGTAGTCTCTAATACCTCCGGGCTGATAGGATTGGGATGGGTAATAGCATACAATAAGTAACGAAACCATTCCGCGATTTAATACCTTAACGGGGTGGATAAGGGTAGACATGGATATGATGACCATGCGATAACACCACGTGTATAAATGGTAACGGGGCGTTGTGTGGGGTGATCCATGTTATTTATAAAACTAGGACCCCCCTTCCTCTTTACTTGTTTACTTCCTTTTTCCAGAATTTTAAAGCTGTTTAGTTTTTAGTTTCTTCAACTTCTTCTTTTACTTCAATTACTTGCACCTATTATGCAAATCTCTCTTTTAATTGTCTGATTTTCAATATTGTTTCTTCCCAACTTCCGGCTCTTTCACTTCTTTTTTTAAGTTACTTGCATCAATTATTTGACCGCTTCCCCTTTATTTATGTATCTTTTCTTTAATCGTAAAACTACTTTTTTCCAAATTTCAGCACTCTTTAAACCTCATGTACTTCTTTTATTTGCAACCATTATGTGAAAGTTACCTAGTATTTGCAATGCTTGCTTGTTTACTTGTTGTTTGTCTTTAAAGTCACAATTGTAGCATGGTCGGGAAACACACTAGTGGATCTTGAGGGGTTCCTAACACCTTCCCCTCGAGATAATTTTAAGACCTTACCCAATCTCTGGTTTTCTAAATCAAATTCATTTATTTAGTGTCCTAATGCACTTAATCATTAGGTGGCGACTCTTCTAAATTGTAAACCCAATTCCCAAAAGGAAAAGAGTTGTCCGCCAAATGTCATAAACTCGATTTCGCGAGAAAAAGGGGGCATCGATAGCATGGCGACTCTGTTGGGGATTTCTTTAAGGCTTTTACCATTTCATGCTATTTGTGACTCTATGCTTCTTTACATGTCTTTACTTGTTTTTATGTATTTATTCTTTCTTCTACTACGAAACTGACTTGGCTCTTCATTTCTTTTCTTTAATGTTTTCCTTTATCGCCTTCCTTCAATACTGTTGTAAATTATGAGAAACTATTGTAATTATTACTTTATGAATGTGGAAATACATGACAACTTGTTAGTTATTGTAATTGCATATTTCAACATCATATTTCACTCGTGCCAAACAAAATACCATAGAAGCGCTTATAATGAGTGGTTGCACCCTTCCAGTATTATCACCCCCTAAATTTGGCAAAGGCATATTTGCAGTAAAACTAGTCGATTAGTGGTGCCGTCGACAGCTCCGCGCTTCCCTCTTGAGTTATCCGCTAAGGGTACCAGTCTAATTCCCCATAGAAACCCTACTTTGTTTAATTGTGCATGCATCATTGTCAAACCTAGCCAAGTCAGTTATGTCGTCCGCATAATGACTTTAAGATAGCCTTGTCCAAAGTCCACTGGGTCTCCCTGAAACCCAAATGGACACAACCACGTTCTGTGCATTCATTTGGAGAACTAAATGCTCGTTATGCTAATTGTTGATATTAAATAGTCGAGTTTGGTGGGGGTAAGGGCCTAACCTTTTGTCTTGCAGAAAATGAGGCACGAAGTCCCCAGATTCAGCATGGTCACCAATATCCACCCCAAACTGCTGAATTGGTGGGAGATCTTCATTCTAGCGATCAAGCTCTTGTCAGGAAGTATCTAGGAAACCTGCCTTCTCTCCTAGACATTCAACCTAACAACAAAATCATAGAAGCTACAACTCTGTTTTTGGATTGTGATAGGTCAGTATTTCTCTTTGGAGACATTGAGATAACGCCTTTACTTAAGGAAATAGGAGGACTAGCTGGGATACCGTGGGAAACTACGGGTTTGCTAATGCTGGAAAATCACAAGGTAGAGGCTTTCTAAAAATGATGGGTCTAAAGAAAAATCCTGACTTGACATGCTTGAAGGAGTCGTACATTCCTTTTGACTATTTGTATGAAAGGTACGACCACATCAAATTACCATGATGGTTACAATTCGGCGGTGTGTCCAAGAAAAGGGACGTGAGGGCCATGATGGTTGCATAAAGAACCAAGTCTCCCCTTAAATACCAAGCTTACCCAACACCTCCACTCACATACCAGCCAATCCCAAATTACCAAGCACCTTCATACCAAGCTTCACCAACAGCTTATTAGCCTCCTCCACCTCCTACATACCAACCTACCTCACCCAAATACTCCCAACACGCTCATGTCTACCAAACCTATAATGCTCAACCATCCCATTATCAATCACCCCCTGCACCCCAAAATTTCCCTAGACCCCGACCTAATTTTGATCTCAGACCTCCAAAGCAATATACATCCATCGCTGAACCCATCGACTAACTATATGAGAAGCTCAAAGCTGCTGGTTATGTCACCCCCGTACCCTACAACCCCTGAGAATCCTTCTCAGTGGGTTAACCCAAATAAGTCCTGTGCATACCACTCCGGCATAAAAGGGCACACCATCGATGAATGCCGCTCCTTGAAAGACAAAATACATTCTTTGATGGATAACAAAGTCATTTTGGCAAAGGAAGCCACTCCAAACGTCCACAACAACCCTCTTCTAGACCATAAGGGTGGAGGTATCCACATGATTGGAGTAGAAGATGACTGGGATCCCAAGGGATCCATCGGGTTGATCTCAGAAGGTGATGACCCAAAGAAACCAGCAATTACTCTCAATCCGATCATAGTCCAGATCTAACCGTCTGAGGACACTGAGATGGATATGTCTATACCTCTTGAGTTTGAAGTAGCGTCATCCGCAAAGGCACCTGCACCATTTGAGGTTGCAGTCTTTCCACCCAAGGCACATATTCCATTTGAAGTGAGGATAGCCGTGCCGATCCCAATGGTGATGTCAACTATGCCACCCTTCTACAAAAATGCTGTACCCTGGGACTATACAGCCGAGGCAAGAAGGAAAGGCATGGTTAGGATTGAAGAAACTGTAGCAGCACAGGGTATGACAAGAATTGGTAGAGTCTATACCCCTGAACATATAGCTGAATCAAGAAAACATGCCTCCAATCGGCCACCCCTTATTGAGACAGGTCCGGACGACCTTTGGAAGAAAATACAGGCCAAGGAATATTCGTTCATCGACCAGTTAAACAAACCACCAGCAAAAATATCCATCCTCTCTTTGCTGCAGAATTCCAAGTCACAAGTATGGTGGGACAAGTGTTGGAAAGCCATAATCCTTTTATAAGGATGAGCTGCTACCTGAAGGGCTAGGTCACAACAAAGCACTGCACATCACCGTGCAATGCGAAGACTATTTCATCATCAGAATCCTGATCGATGGAGGTTCCAGTATTAATATCTGTCCACTGGTAACACTCAAGAAGTTAGGCAAAGGGCTGCATGAGATAAAGGATGGAGAAATCAATGTGAAAGCCTTTGATGGTTCTCAGAGGTCCACCATCGGTGAGATTAGTCTATACTTGCAAAAGGGACCAACAAGGTTCGAGGTCGATTTCCAAGTAATAGATGTACCAGCATCTTACAACTTGCTATTGGGACGGCCATGGATTCATGCTGCTAGGGCCATAGCATCAACACTGTATCAGGCAGTAAAATTCAGATGGAATCACCAGGAAGTGATCATTCACGGCGATGGTAGCAACCCTATATACAATCACCAGACCATTTCGGCGATCGGGGGAAGAAGGAATTTGGGTGGAGAAACTTACTACCACATCGAGTGGGTCAATGTTGTCGACAAAGACAAATGGTGGGATAACAAAATCGAGAGTATACTGAATTGGAGCGGGTACAAACCTGGCAAAGGGCTCGGCAATAACCTCCAAGGGATCTCTAAACCCATAAAACTCAAGAAACATGGCACTACCTTCGGTTTGGGATATTAATACACCTGGGAAGAATTCAATAGCTGGTCACCACCATGGCGCGGTCCTTAATACCCATTAGAGCAGCCAATACCGCATCTGGAGTAGACTTTCCAACATGCCGACATTATTTATGGGCAGTGGCAAAGCCAGAAATATTTCCAAGGGTAATCAAAATTGAAAGAAGTAGAAAAAAATTCCGATAAAGGGTGTTCATTATAGGTTTTACATATCTAAAATCAATATTTACTTATATACACAGTGTAATTTTTCGGCGAAGGGTGGTCAGTTGACCACCCTTTGCTTAAGGTGGCTTCACCCATGTTTATGGGTCAGATGAAGAAGAAGCACTTGCAGTAGTGAAACACATGTTTCTAGAGGACAAAGAAATGGACTGTTGTGTTATTCTTGAGAAGGAGAGGGAGGAAGGCCCTTCCATACAGGCTGGGAGAAGAGGAGCACATCTAAAGAATTGGACCATCAGGACAACCAGAGCCCGACGAGACTCGGGGTAGCAAGGCTAAAACAAGCACTATTCACTATTTTATTTACTAAATGATTTTCTTTTCGTATTTTTCAATTTTTGCAATAAGATCTTCAATGATAAATAATAGGTATTCAATATATTAAAAGCATGTTTGATTTTTTTAATGAATCAATATTTATTGCTATCGTTTTTCTCCTTACTTTACCAATACAACATTACTATTACTTACCTTGATGAAGCAATGAATGTGACATGCAATGAGACAATGCAACAAACGGACATTGATTCAGAGGAAGGTGACATACCTGACGAGATTGTGAAAGAAGAGAACTTTGAGAACTGACCTAAGTCCAACCTAGACGAGACCAAAATTGTCAACTTGGGAGATGCAGAAAATGTCAAGGAAACATGTATCAGCATTCAACTTTTGCAATCAGAGAAGAAAGAATACACAAAATTTCTAAATAAGTATGAGGACATATTTGCCTGGTCGTATGATGACATGACTGGTCTGAGTATGTCTATTGTTGCTCACAAACTGCCAACCAATCCAATGTGTCCACCGGTAAAGCAAAAGCTCAGAAAGTTCAAGCCTGATATGAGTTTGAAAATCAAAGAAGAAGTCACCAAGTAGATCAAAGCTAAGGTTCTCAGGGTGGTTGAGTACCCAACATGGTTAGCCAATATTGTAAGTACCAAAGAAGGTCGGGAAGGTCAGAGTCTATGTCGACTATCGGGATCTCAACCGAGCCAGTCCGAAAGACGACTTCCCCTTGCCAAATATACACATCCTGATTGACAATTGCGCTAAGCATGAGCTACAGTCATTCGTAGATTTCTTCACTAGTTATCATCAGATATGGATGGATGAGGAAAATGCTGAGAAAATGACTTTCATCATACCGTGGGGAGTGTATTGTTACAAGATGATACCATTCGGCCTGAAGAATGTAGGGCTACCTACATGAGGGCCATGACTACCATCTTTCATGATATGATACACAAGAAAATAGAGGTATATATGGATGATGTTATTATCAAATCCAAGAAGGCCACTGACCACATAGAAGATATGAGGAAGTTCTTCAATAGGTTGTGGAGATACAACCTGAAACTAAACCCTGCAAAATGTGTATTTGGGGTTCCTGCTGGGAAGTTGCTTGGGTTTATTGTGAGCTGCCGAGGGATAGAACTGGATCCATCGAAGGTCAAAGCCATTCAAGAACTACCACCCCCAAAGAATAAGAAAGATGTGATAAGTTTCTTGGGAAGGCTTAACTATATCAACCGATTCATAGCACAGTCTATAGTTATCTGTGAGCCAATCTTTAAGATGTTAAAAAAGGATGCCGCTACCAAGTGGACCGATGACTACCAAAAGGCCTTCAACAAAATCAAGGAGTACCTATCAACACTATTAGTCTTCGTTCCGCCCGAGCCAGTTAGATCCTTATTACTCTACCTTGTAGTGTTAGATGGAGCTTTCGGCTGCGTTCTGGGGAAGCATGATAAAACATGGAGAAAGGAACAAGTCATTTATTATCTTAGCAAGAAGTTCATCCTGTACGAGGCCAGTTATTCTCTATTGGAACGCACCTGTTGTGCTTTATCTTGGGTGGCTCAGAAGCTGAAACATTACTTCTGTGCCTATACTACATATCTCATATCAAGAATGGATCCCTTGAAGTACATCTTTCAGAAGCCCATGCCCACTGGCAAGCTAGCCAAATGGCAAATCCTGTTGAGTGAATTCGACATTGTTTACGTGACTCAAAAAGCGGTCAAGGGACAGGCACTGGCAGACCACCTTGCAGAAAACCCCGTGGATGGAGGTTACAAACCCCTAAAAACATATTTTTCTGATGAAGAGGTATCATTCATAGGAGAAGATATTGAAGAATCCTATGACGGTTGGAGAATGTTCTTCGATGGAGTAGCAAACTTCAAAGGAGTTGACATAGGAGCATTCTTGATAGCAGAAACCGATCAACATAATATAGTGTCCGCCAAACTTAGGTTTCCTTGCACCAACAATATGGCCGAATATGAAACTTGCATTTTAGGTCTCAAAATGGCCATTGACATAAACGTGCAAGAGCTGCTAGTGATTGGAGATTCAGATTTACTTATACATCAGGTACGAGAAGAATGTGCAACCAAGAACTCCAAGATACTCCCGTATCTGTATCACGTGCAGGAATTGAAAAAGAAGTTCATAAAGACGGAATTCCAACATGTTCCCAGAATCCAGAATGAGTTCGTTGATGCACTGGCTACCCTATCATCTATGATACAACATCCCAACAAGAATTTCATTGATCATATTCCAGTGAAAATCCATAATCAGCTAGCTTACTATGCCCATGTTGAAGAGGAAGTAGATGAAAAACCTTGGTTTCATGATATCAAGGAATATTTGGCAAAAGGAGAGTACCCGGAGCTTTCTAATCCTACTCAGAAATGCACACTTCAAAGATTGTCCAACAACTTCTTTCACAGCGGAGGAATCCTGTATATGAGGACTCTCGATTTTAGATTATTGAGATGTGTCGACGCAAAGAAAACATCCAGGCTACTAGAGGAAATTCATGCTAGGACCTGTGGTCCACATATGAACGGTTTTGTCTTAGCAAAAAAGATACTCCGAGCTGGTTAAATTTGGATAACTATGGAAATGGACTGGATCTGTTATGTTCGAAAATGCCACCGCTGTCAAATACATGCAGACATGATAAAGGTACCTCCAAGCAAGCTTCACACAACAAGCTCACCATGGTCGTTCGTCGCCTGGGGAATGGATGTTATTGGACCAATCGAGCCTGCCGCTTCCAACGGACACAGGTTTATCCTGGTAGCCATAGACTATTTCACCAAATGGGTCAAAGCAACATCTTACAAAGCAGTGACTAATAAAGTCGTTGTAGACTTTGTCTGCGACCGCATTGTTTGTCAATTCGGTATTCCATTGTTAATCATTACTGATAATGGCTCCAATCTTAACAACGACTTGATGAAAGCTATGTGGGAAACTTTCAAGATCAAACACAAGAATTCCATAGCCTACAGGCCTCAGATGAATGGAGCTGTAGAAGCCGCCAACAAGAATATCAAGAGGATATTGAGGAAAATGATAGAGAAAAATAAATGGTTTCATGAGAAGTTATCATTTGGTCTACTAGGATATCGTACCACAGTCCGCACATCAACTGGGGCAACCCCCAACATGCTGGCTTACGGTACATAGGTTGTCATTCCCGTTGAGGTAGAAATTCCTTCCCTAAAGATCATACAAGAAGCTAAGCTCGATGATGCAAAGTGGGTAAAGAGTCATTATGAGCAATTAGCCTTTATAGATGGAAAGAGAATGAACGCAGTATGTCATGGTCAACTCTATCAGAACGGAATGTCCAGAGCCTTCAACAAAAGAGTCAAGCCAAGACAATTCATACTGGGGTAGTTGGTGTTAAAGAAAAATTTTTCCGTATCAAGATAAAGCCAAAGGGAAATTCTCTCCCAATTGGCAGGTTCCATACATGGTTCACCGGGTTTTGACAGGAGGAGCCCTCATACTTGCAGAAATGGACGGAGAAGTCTGGCCAAAGCCGATTAATTCAGATGCAGTTAAGCATTACTATCTGTAATCTTTATGCTTTTCTTATATGATGTAAATTGAACTACGCCTGACCAGATTCTCGTTTAAGAGGGGATACATAGGAAGCCGTATAGGTTTGGTCACAATTCAATAAAAATTTCATTTCCCCCCGCAATTGGAAACTAGGGAAAAATTTTGAGGAGGACCCTTAAAATGCCGAAGTAATTTCAGCTGATCGCCACACGAGAAATGTCGCACCTCCTTTTCACTCCACCCCGGGAAGGTATAAAGGAGTTTTTTCAATTAAAGGACAATCAAAACGGGATTTATTTAAAAGATTCAGAGTCGCCACTTGGGGGATTTATGGTGTCCCAAGTCACCAGTTAAATCCCGAATCAAGGAAAGGGTTGACTCCGTTTAATAATCCGCGTACCAGAAATCCGGGTAAGGAATTCTGTTAACCCGGGAGAAGGTGTTAGGCATTCCTGAGTTCCGTGGTTCTAGCACGGTCGCTCAACTATTATATCTGGCTCAATTATCTGGTTTTCTACAATTATAAACCTATGTGCAAATTTTAACTTTAAGCCGCTTTTATTCAAAATTATAAGAAGATTGAACGTCGTTTAAAATACGTCTTTGGATTGCGCCACATGAAATGCACCCATAATCCTAAACACATTTTATTCAACATTTCGGTATTTAATTTGGGTCACGTAAAATGCACACCCGAGTTTAAGAAGGTAATATTATTTAAACACGCGCCTAAAGCAACTACGCGTTTCAACTTTGCGAGGGCCATGAAAGTTTGCTAAATGGCACATCTCGAGTTCTAAATATTTTAAAGAAAATAATTAAAGAGGCCAAGGCAATTTGTAATTTTATTTGTCACGGCACACCTCGATTTATTCTAATTAAATTACTTCTAAACTAGTTCACGAGGGCCATTCATTATGGGTTATCTAATTATGGCTCACCTCCTAACCTAATTAATGGGCTCAAATATTTAGACACTAGGTTTTTAGAATTTTTATTACCTTATGGAATTAGGGACTCAATTATGGTGATCAATGTTAACAATGAATGGCCCGTGTTTAATGACAAGAAATGGATCAGTCAGGACTACACTTGGATGCCCAAGTTTACAGTCTCAAGGCTGAGTAACTAGGCTCCCAATGAAGCCCAAACCAGTCATCTGACTAACAAAAAGGTGCAGTGGATTTTGGGCCAATAGACAGCCCAACGCATGATTCATCAAATACAATTACAATAAGTTATGTTACTTGAGAAAATCTAGCATTGAACCATTATTGAGGAAATTTAATTCTCATGTGCTTTAAAATCATCATTTTTAACATGAATTTTAAAACCACCCTATTTGCAGCAACACATTTTAAAAAATTATCCACTACTTAAGCCAAAAGTGTTCGAGAGTCACGATTCAAAATAAGCCCTGACCAACACAATCAGATAAAATCATACAATCCAAACTTTTAGAGGAAAATCATGTGAAGAGTCAAATTATCTTTGATAGATTAACCAAAGACAATCAAACAATTTCAGATTCCATTTTTGATATTCTATTAAATTTCTCCAGAAAACAGTACACTATAGGAGCACGATTAATGAAATATTTAAGAGCATTTAACTAGGTTCTAAACTACGCAAATACGGACTTAAACATGACTGCTAGTTTAAAAAACTTACAATTTGGAACTAGCATGTAACTGATCGTACAACTCTGAAATTTCAAACCTAAAACCAAATAGCTTCAGTTAACTAACCAACCACAGTCCATGATTACTACATGTCATAGCAAGTCTAAAACATAAATCCCTCGTATTCAAATAACATCTATATCTAACATCTAAAATAATTGTATTTCGTGATAAAAAACAAGCTAGCTAAGCATGAACAAAACAGAATTGAACTACATAATAATTAAACAAAGCCATTTTGTCTTCATTTAATCCAGATTACCACATACATTCATTCAAATTCTCATTCCTTCTCAGTATCAGTAGTATACCTGAAATTTGAAAGAATAGAGAAGGAAAGATCATCAGCAAGGCAATAGGGAATCAGCAGCAAAGCAACAAGAATATTCCCAGATTCAACAATTAAAACACTGAAATCAGGTTGACAATTCAATGGAACAGTAGTCCTTAACAACTTGAACCAGAAAACTCTCTCTAAAACTCAATATCACTCCATTTGAACCTTAGAATGAATCAGAAAATGTTTCAAGACCTGAAAACTTCAGAAATCGACAAAGAAAGGAAAGGAAGACTCAATAGAACAATAAAACTCTTAGCTATTTTTTTCCTGTATTTTTCTCCTCTTAATCCCTTAAACTTTCAAACTTTAGACTCTTTCCTCTCAATGTTAATCTCTTTTTTTCTCAACTTAGTGTCTTCTTTCAGAAGGTCTAAGCTCTTACTCTAAAAAATGTGTGTCCCCCTCTCTCTCAGAATATCCTCAATCTCTATTTAAAGATCAAGACTATCCTTTTTTAATTCACATCTTTCCTTTCCAGCTTGTATATTCCCTTACCACATGCATCCTTTAAACCTTTTATCATTAACCCATACTGCTTCTGATTTTTCCACCTCTAAAGGTACTTAAAAGAGTGTCAGCCTTACTGACATTTTTATTCTTAATTAAAACCCCATTCTACTGATTGCACACCCTTAAAGGTACTAGACAGGGTGTACTTTGTACCACTACCCCCCTTTTATTAATTAATTCAAACCTTGCCTTTGTTATCTCAACAACACATCACTAACCTTATTAAACCCCTACTTATTTTGCCTAAACTAACAATGATTCAATTTAATTTCAGTGCTTCACACAAAGCAGAAGAACAACTTAAATAAGCCAGAGTTAAGCTAGGTGACTAACTCGAAGCAAAACCTAATTAGGTTGATTAATGCGAGAACATGAAGGACTCTGGAATCAATATAATTAAACAAAACAAATCAGAAATCTAGAGGACATCAACAACAGCTAAGTAAGCACATGAATAATCTTAAGCAAAAGTCAATGAACAATCTTTAAAATTCGAGAAAGAAACTGAAAAACACAGAGTAGAACTAATTCAATTACGAACAAATCTTTAAGGAAGCTAGGTCTGCAATTATTCTAACAATTTTCCAACTAGAAACCCAATATTCAAAGAAACTAAATAACGAAAGGAGAAGAAGAAGATGATAATAACAAAACAAAAGACAAGGGAATAAACTAAAGCCAAGACACCTACCAAAATTAGCGGACCAGAGTCTGAATATTGAACCTTCAATGACCTTCGGATTTGTGGCCGAAATGGACCTTAGTCGAGCGTTCTCGATTGAAAACACAGAACTAAGTTCAATTTTGTCCTCAATCCTTCAAATGCCTATCGACTTTTTATTTTGAAATCTAAATTTGAGGGTTTCAAGGGCTTTCGAAGGAAACTGGTATGGAATTTGGGGTTAGGGTAGTCCGGTGGTTGTATGGTGTCAATTTGGGGTTAATCGGGTAAACTAGGGTTCCGGGTCTATTTTTGATCCAATATCCGAAACGAACTGGTAGGATTCGAGGGATATGAACTGGAGATTAGGAACGGGGAGGTTGAGGAGGTGCTACGGTGTAAATTTGGGGTGGTTTGGGCCACCAGAACTTTCCGGTGGGTGGAGGGTGGTGGAGTGAGGTGGTGAGAGACAAGGTCGTCTTTAGGGTTAGAGAGACGAGTGATGTGGTGGGGTTTGGTCTGAGGGGTAAGGGATGGGGTTTTTGGTATATTAAAATGGTTGATTTAATCAGGGCCATTGGATGAATGGGATCCGATGATCTTGATTGAGTCACTGAACAAAACGATGGCATTTTAACCACATGGGTGCTGGAACGGACCGGGTACAAGGCGGGTCAGGTCAGGGTTTGTGAATGGGTTCACTTCTGGACCGTTTGATAAAGTTGATTCAACGGTACAGATTAACGTGACCAAAACGTCATTGTTTGGTCGACGCTGGGGGGACTGGATTGGGGCGAATTTGATTTGGGCTTTTAGCATTAGACTGGATTAGGCCCAAAATTCGGGTGAATTATTTATGGCTCTTTTCCTTGTATTATTCTAGGATTCTAAAATCAAAACCTAAATTTAAACTTGATCAATTTATACTAAAAATGTTAATTAACTCTAAATAATAACTATCATAAATAATTAAATACCAAATCACACAACTAAACACTAAAAATGCAAAGCGGATTATTTTATAATTTTTCAATCATTAAAATAAATAATTTACTATTTAACTCAAAATTGTAAAAATAAACCCTAAATGCAAATGCTATAATTTTTGTATCTTTCCATTAATTTACACAAATAAACGTGCACACACACAAATGCAAACAATAGTTAAAAATATCACAAAATTACACACAAAATTGCAAATAATGAAAAAAATTATTTTATTTTTATTTTGTGGGAGTAATTCACATAGGGCAAAAATCACGTGCTCACAGTTGCCCCTCTTTGCCCGTAAACACGAAGAGTTTTCGTGCAAAGATAAAGTGAGCGGATACGAGCGATTTTTGCCCGTTTGAGTACTCCGTCTGAAGCATTTTTTTGAAAAATTTGACCGAACATCTGCTTCAAAGGTTTCCTACATATCCTTGGCTAAAAAGGAATCAGGTCAATGTAGTTCAGGAATTTTCGATAGCTGGGACTACCATGAAGTTGTGGTTTCACTGTTATCGCTGTTGCTGCTGCTACTACTGCTTACTGACCTCCTTATTACATCGTGCTAAAGAAAAATAAAGAAGCTAGGCTAAGCTGTAGTGTATGAATTACAAAGATTTATTTTCAAACTTGTTCCTGCGACTGTTGTTGCCTTGCTGATTTGTATTTCCTCCGAAATTTCTTTGTTGTTGTCTTGCATCGAATTGTTGAGACGCTCTTTCTTTCATCAGGTGGATACCTGATTGTTGATCCTAAATTGCTTCTTATCTTCCTGTGAAACTCGACTTGTTTTCTTTTTGAAAACTTGAATTGTCTTCCTTTGACCATTGTTGCCTTCCCTTGGTTTTCCAAGTGGGTGTCTGACTTCAAAATCTACAACTATTGTTCCTTGTTCTCTAGGTGGATGTCTGACTTCAACTATCTTCAACTATTGTTCCTTGTTCTCCAAGTGGATGCCTGACTTCAACTATCTTCAACTATTGTTCCTTGTTCTCCAAGTATCTTTAACTATTGTTCCTTGTTCTCCAAGTGGACGCCTGACTTCAACTATCTTTAACTATTGTTCCTTGTTCTCCAGGTGGACGCCCGTCTTTAACTATCTTCAACTATTGTTCCTTGTTCTCCAGGTGGATGCCTGACTTTAACTATTGTTCCTTGTTATCCAGGTGGATGCCTGACTTCAACTATCTTCAACTATTTTTCCTTGTTCTCCAGGTGGACGCCTGACTTTAACTATCTTTAACTATAGTTCCTTGTTCTCCAAGTGGACGCCTGACTTCAACTATCTTTAACTATTGTTCCTTGTTCTCCAGGTGGACGCCTGACTTCCACTATCTTCAACTATTGTTCCTTGTTCTCCAGGTGGACGCCTGACTTCAAAATCTACTGCTATTGTTCATTGTTCTTCAGGTGGACGCCTGACCTCAACTATTTTCAACTATTATTCCTTGTTCTCCAGGTGGAAGCCTGACTTCAACTATCTTCAACTATTGTTCCTTGTTCTCCAGGTGGACGTCTGGCTTTAACTATCTTTAACCATTTCTCCTTGTTCTCCAGGTGGACGCCTGACTTCAACTATCTTCAACTATTATTCCTTGTTCTCCAGGTGGACGCCTGATTTCAACTATCTTTAACTATTTTTCCTTGTTCTCCAGGTATGCGCCTGACTTCAACTATCTTCAACTATTGTTCCTTGTTCTCCAGGTGGACGCCTGAATTCAACTATCCTCAACTATTGTTCCTTGTTCTCCAGGTGGACGCCTGACTTCAACTATCTTTAACTATTGTTCCTTTTTCTCCAGGTGGATGCCTGACTTCAACTATCTTTAACTATTGTTCCTTGTTCTCCAGGTGGATGCCTGACTTCAAAAACAAACAAAACAAAAGGAATTTTCTACCCCAGTTTGATAGCTGAGTGCATCTGTGAGTGTTATATGAATCTTATCACTAAATATCAATAAGAATGTGAAATGTAAAACTTGAATTGTACTCCCTTGTTCTCCAGGTGGGTGCCTGATTACCAAAACTTGAATTGTACTCCCTTGTTCTCCAGGTGGGCGCCTGATTACCAAAACATGCAGTGTATTCCCTTGTTCTCCAGGTGGGCGCCTGATTTCAACAAAAGTAGACAAAACAAAAAAAATTTTTCTGCCCCAGTTTGGTGGCTGTTGGGTACTTGCTCTTCCTTCACAGAAAATTTCTCCGCCATCAACAACATTTCCTGCTCGTTTTTAAAACACAGAAAAATCTGGTCAGCTTAGGGTGTGGTGATTGGTTGTGATACTCCTGCTGGGGATGGTTTTCCCTTCTCTCCTTTCCATACTTGGTTTTGTCCGACTGCTTTGAACTTGGTCGAGAATTTCTGACCCTCGGACTACTCCTTATCCACAGACTTCCCAACTGTTGCTTTCCACTGCTAGTCTTTCTTATCTGATCCCATTCCTTTCACGGAATCTTAGACCATTCCATCATTTGGATTTCCAATGACACCTTTTACGTCTCGTCACATTATCATCGGCCTGTCCTAGCCACACTTCGCTTCGCACTATATTGGAAACTGGTAGTAAACTTTGAAATTCCTTCTTATTTGTTAGAATCAAATTATTATTGAAAAAGCCTTAGCCAAAAGAAAAAGAAATGCGATGATTTCAAAAGATAAGAATAAAAGAGAAGATCTTCCTTTAGAAGACCGTTTGAGAAAAGAAAAAGGACTTATCTGAATGGGATAACTGATCCCAATGATCATGTTGTGCATTTCGGATTAACCAACCCAGTCTATTTAATTCAATCAATTTCCAATTTTCTTGCTTCGTATCTCAAGATTCTTACAACCCAATTCTTTGCTGAATCATCATCTTTGTTCTGCTTGATGCCTCGACGAATTTCTGCCGTCAGCCTTGTCTCATATGCCCCTTTCTCTATTCCTCGCCGCCTCATGGTGCCAGTGAAGGTTTTCACCAGCAAGACTTTCTCATTTTGGATTTCCCTTAGCTTTTGTTCGCCTTATAATGACCCTCAAGGGTTTTCACCACTAAGACTCTCTCATTTCTCTCATCTTTCGTTGCCTTATAGTGCCCTTGTGAGTTTTCACTAATAAGACTCTCTCATTTCCTTGCTTAAACCGGAGTTTTGCCCCTGGTATGAATCAGTTTTTGCTTAACTTGGCACCTCTCGAAGACTGATCAGGAGGTCTTTCTTTGGATATTAATATGAGTTCTTGGATATGGTTGGAAAGAAAAAGGGTATCAAAAGCTCAACCAAATTCAATGGGTTAGAATTACAACTTTTGGAACCAAATTTCTTATTACAAACAAAACTTCTGCCCCAGTTTCTTATTTGGGGATCTTTCGATTTTTATTTCCCTATGACCGAGCCATGAAGCTGCCTACATATCCTTAAAAGGAATTAGGTCAAACGTAGTTCACCCGATTTTCCTCGTTGTTACAATTTTTCTTTTCACTTATATATATATATTTTTTTTCTTTTATGTTTTTTTCGTTGTTGATTCCAAAAGAGGGGTATGAAATAAAATGAATAAGGCTCAAAGGGGGAAACAAAGGGTAAAGTGTTTAGATAGCAGAACAAATTGCCTTCGTCATTCCAGTCTTCGAAACAATGCCAAATACAAACAATCACAATAAACCAAAGAAAATTATACATAGTATCTTTTGACTGCATCAGAGTTAATGGCCATATATGCACATATTCCTTCGACGTCTGTTAGATACAAAGCACCATTGGATAACACTCTTGTCACGATGAATGACCCTTGCCAATTTGGGGCGAACTTGCCTTTCGCTTCTACTTGATTTGGGAGGATACGTTTCAACACTTGCTGACCCACTTCAAACTTCCGGGGACACAACTTTTTGTTGTATGCTCTTGCTATTCTCTTTTGATATAACTGACCATGACACACCGCTGTCAATTTTTTCTCATCAATCAAACTCAATTGCTCCAATCGGGTTTTGACCCACTCATCATCATCAATCTCAGCCTCAATGACAATCCGTAAGGACATAATTTCAACTTCCATAGGTATTACTGCTTCAGTGCCGTACACCAACAAATAAAGAGTTGCACCTACTGAAGTACGAACAGTAGTGCGATAACCCAACAGTGCAAAATGGTAATTTTTCATGCACCATTGCATGGAACCTTCTACCATTTTCCTCGGTATTTTCTTTATGTTCTTGTTGGCTGCCTCAATTGCTCAATTTGCCTTGGAACGATATGTAGTAGAATTGCGATGTGTAATCTTAAACTGTTGACATACTTCCTTCATCAAATTGCTGTTAAGATTAGCACCATTATCCGTGATGATTACCTTTGGGATTCCAAATCGACAGATGATATTTGATACTTCAACGGATCTAACCGTGAGATAAGTAGTATATGATGGCAGATAATGTTTTAACTTTTGTGTTACCCAAGTTAGTGCGCAATACGTCCTCTCCAGGTGAGTGTACTTAACCCCATAAATGGTGAACTTCTTGTACTTATTGTTCTGGAGTCAGATTGATTTTTTAGACTGGGCTGATGATTCCTCATGCATGCCATGTCATTAGAACCATCGTAAAAAGAGACATAAGAGAAAATACGAAAATCAAAAATAAAATATCAAGGATAATAAAGAAAAGAAATTTCATTTTATTGGAAGATACCAGATAACAAGGTTTGCACACTTTAAACAAACTGAAAATATAATCTGGATTAGAACCCTAGAAATAATCCAGACAAACTTGAAGGAAAATCAGAGCGAACTACCAAGACTCCTTCCTGGCTAGCCACAAAGTAATATCTTTCCAATTACCATGCTTGGCATCTTAACCACTCAGCTCCACATCAATATTTCCAAGACTATTACCAACTTTAATATCATCAGCTTTAATCAACACATTCTCAAGAGGATTCGCATGCTCCCTGCTACTGTCATTAGTTACGATTACCACTTTGTGAATCATTCTTTCTATTTCCTTTTTCAAAGAACGACAATTCTCAAAGCTATGCCCTTGGACATTGGAGTGATACATGCATCGTACAAAAAGATCAAAGCCTTTTGCATATGGGTCTGGAGTATAGCCGAGGAGCGGATCAATCAGGCCAGAACACTTTAACTTTTCAAACAAACTTGCATAAGATTCTCCGAAAGCATTTTCTTCTTCCAGTAATCTTTTTATTTTATACTCTGGCCTCAGTTGGAACCTTTTACGGGCAGGTGGCCGATATGCTTGAGGAGGCGGACGAGACCTTTGTAGGAGCGACGCGGACCATCGCGGGCCTTAGAGATGTGGAACATATGGTGGTGCAATGTGGACAGGATATCAGGGAAGTTATGGACAATTTTGGGGGTTTTGTGGAGAGAAGTAGCAGTCGAGAGGATTAAAAGGAGATCCACGGGGTCGATATGAAGGCTGTTTAGCAAGAACGACCACTGGACCTTGTCGTTGGTGGGGCTCAACAACATCTTTTCTGTCCATGGGAAGATTATCCTAAACAACTTATTCGCTCCATCTGAGCCAAAAAATCCTAAAACTATCTTTAGTTTTTTTTTCCTATCTGAGATATGGAGGAGTGATCTGGGACATACATGATTTCTTCTATTTCCCTTTTCGATCTGGTTTGGTAATGGTAGTGTGCCAGTATGCTTAGGTGAACTAACTTCTTGAGTTCTGAACATCAACAACAAACTGGTCAGTGATTAGAGCTTAACAGATAGGTAATCACATATTAGCATGAATGCGCCTAAGCAATTAACCATTTCTACCATGTGTTTACTTGGTTGCTTGTACCATCCCAGATTTTCCTATTTATAACTCTTCTCCCTCTTTTTTTTTAATTTCTTTTGGTTGTGGTCGAATCCTATGGAGATTGCCTACGTACCATGACCCCGCATGAATCAGACTGGGCGTAGTTCTGGCTAAAAAAATAAGTAGCAAAACATTTTTCATAAAAACAACTGCTTTGATTATAGATTTAGAAAAGTTTACAGACTCTAAAAAGACGACAAAGCAAAAATTTAAAGGACCTACTGACAACCTTACAAACTTTAAGGAGAAAATACAGACTCAAACAAAGATTAGGAATACATTAATGACCCGAAATTTCCTGGGGCCCGTGAGGCATCATTCGGCCTTGCCGCAGGCCTTTGTGTAAGATCCCTTTGAAGCCTCTCCAAGTCGCTCATTATTTTCTGGACGAAGGTCATTACTTCGGCAAAAAAGGTGATACGGGTCATGTCCTCGCATGCTTGGCATTTTGCGGCAATGTAGCGTGCGATGGTTCTGACCCCTTCTCTAATCTTGCTCTTTTTCTGCAGCAACCGTCCTATCTGTTGATTCCGCGTTTCCAGTCCCTGAGAGTTATGAAGGAGTTGATCTTGAAACTTATACATTTGTTCCTCCATCTGTGCCATCAGGTCATAACAGTGTTTCCTATCTGCTCTGAAATCTCTGGCTTGTCTGACTACCTTGTCTTCGAGAGTGACTATTTTTCCTCTTAGGATAGTGACGGTTCCCTCATAGTCCTTCTTCATCTGCTGCATATGCTGTGTCCACTCTTCTACACCCCTTGTCCACCTGGCCCGGATCTTTGCTAAGCTATCTTTAGATTTTTCCAAGTCCTCCTCACATTCGAGGGCTTTCTTTTTCAATTCGTTTATGAGTTTTTGGTCAGCCCGGCTCCTTTCTGGTTTTTTGGCAACTATTTTCATTTTTCGGATCTGAGCCTTAAGGGCCTCATTTTCTTGGGTAAACTTCTTATTTTCTCCTTCATCCGCAGCGGCTTGAACACCCTTTTCAAATTGAAGTTCCATGGCTTGCCTCTCCAATTGGCTTATTTTGTCCCTGTACTTGTTTTCCTTAGTCAACCAGTTCCATTGCTCTTGTGCCTTGTCAGTGAATTATTGAACATGTGGTCTCTTTGCAGGCCTTTCAGGAATCTGGAGTCTTTTGCCAAACCAGACATTGTACTTGGGATTTACTTCGTCTCTAGCTCGATCTCGGACGATGGTCTTAGGCTCGAGGAACCTACATTCATTCCATATTTGGCGAATTCTCCTTCCTGGAAATGCAGCTTTTGGCCCCAATTCAATGACTTGTTTACTCAGATCTTCGTCGTTGTGGACTGTTTGAAATCTTCCCAATTGGCACGAGACACTGTAGGGAGCATAAGGTTGGATGCTCCGGATACCTATCAGGAGAATATAAGGCACCTCAGTTGACGTGTGTATTACTTTGGTCTTGGGAAGCCATCCCAAGGTCCATTCAATTTTGTCAGCGGTCAAAGATTTCAAAAGTGATAGCCAAGCCTTAGTACCCTCAGGAAACTCAATACCTGTTACCGGGTTTCGAATTTGTCGATGCAACTCAATCCGGTCAAACCATAATTCATGTACCCAGCCCGGTGACAGAGTGCCCTTGCATCCATAGCTGCAGCAACAAATCACAACCCTGGAAGAACTTTCCCCCTTCCCGGCATGTGGTCAAGGCTCAATAAATTTCCGATACGATCAGAGGAACCACTGTGCTAGTGGCTTTCTTGATTGCAACATCTAGCATTCCTACGAGGCCGATCTCTATGTCGCGGACAGACCACAACTCCCAAGAAAGCTACCATGAAAGCTAAACCCCGCCTTGCCTCCCACTTATCTTTGTTTCCGGTATGGACTAAACCAGTGTTGGGTTCTGTCGGGGATTTCCATATCGATGATACAAGAATTTGAGCGTGCAATACCCTTTTGATAGATTCCCATCCTGAACATCCCAGCTAATACTCAGCAAATGTAGAAATCTGTGTGGAGATACCGGTCTTGGCGCCAATGGATATCGAGTTCTGAGGTTTCCGTAAAGGCATGAGCTCAAAATTTGAGAACCGGAACACGTTGCGAGTTGAGTCCGAAAGGGTACCAATGCTTCAATAATATCCTGCCTCGGCTTGATGTTCAATAGCCCAACGAGATCGCCCAGAACTTTCACCACCGTCTCTCTGCTATCCTTGCCTAGGTCATTCCACCATAGATAGAGCTTCAAAGGGATCTTTTTAAGGACCGTGAAGGGTTCAATTTCAATCGTGCTCATCCTGCACTTTTATTAAGGTGATTTAATGACTCTAAAGGAAAAAGTGATCGTTTTTCAAAAAGATTACATTTAAGAAAAATCATATCCTGGTTTTGCAAATACGGCCTTTTAGCACTTCGAGGAGGAAGATTTTAAGGCTGTGCCTACTAACCATTAAAAATGACTCAGGGTGGCTGTTCTTGCAAAACATCCTTCCGACATCCTTTTGGGGGCATTCGGCTTAGTTTAGACAAGAATGGTATCACCTAACTTATTTATGACAACACTAAAAAATTTATTGATTTTTTTTTGCTATTTTTGCAAAAAGGGAAGTTGGACCCGATGGGGGTTGCCTACGTATCTCATATCCGATGAAAATCAAACTAGCGTAGTTCGAGCTGTTATGACCAATTATTTTTCTAAACCAAAACAAACATTTATAGCAAAATTCTTTTTTTTTCTTTTTTCTTTTTTGAAATTTTGGCAGAGTCTCGTCATTTTTGGACACTGTCTTTCAAAACGAGCATTTTGTTATTTTTTTTATTTTTTATTTTCTCCTTTTTTTCTTTTTTTTTTCAATTCTCTTCCCATTTTTAAAAACCGGTCAACATGCAGATCTGAAGCAAATAAATGTACAAGTAGCAAGTAAGATGCATCAGGATGGTCTCTTTAATTTTGGTACACCTGTCCTAGACAGATCCAACCCCTGTGTTGAGTCCCCAAAGTCAAATGTACATGATGCAAACAAACGTTCCTACTAGGGATCCGGCATGAAGCCGAGTTATTCTAAATTTAGCACATGTGTTTACTGTTCTAGACTTGGCTTACCCGAGCGGACATCTCGAGCGGGGGGGAGGGGGAGGGGGAGAGGGAGGGAGGGACAGCGTACCGGGGATACAGAAGCTCCGCCGTCTTAGCAACTTATCCGAACCTCGTTCTAAATGGGAAAAGACTCTAAACAGAAGAGAAGTCACACGAAGTGCACCCTTCCCCATGATGTAGAAGACTCAGAGAGATGAAGGATTCGTAACAATTTATATACAGTTCACCAATATCAAAGCGGTAAAAAGTAGAATTTGGCACATTAGGTACAAACATGTGAATAAAGCCAGATAATAAATAAAGCCAAATATAACAAGTATTCTAAGTTCGAATTTCTAACCCTAAACCAGTGGTTCTGGGTTAATTTCCCTAGCAGAGTCGCCAGAGCTATCGCACCTCCTTTTCACTACACCCCGGGAAGGTATAAAGGAATTTTTCCAATTAAAGGACAATTGAAATGGGATTTATTTAAAATATTCAGAGTTGCCACTTGGGAGATTTATGGTGTCCCAAGTCACCGGTTGAATCTTGAATCGAGGAAAGGGTTGACTCCATTTAACAGTCCGCGCACTAGAAATTCGGGTAAGGAATTCTGTTAACCCGGGAGAAGGTGGTAGGCATTTTCGAGTTCCGTAGTTCTAGCACGACCGCTCAACTGTTATATCTCGCTTAATTATCTAATTTTCTACAATTATAAACCTATGTGCAAATTTTAACTTTTAGCTACTTTTATTCAAAATTTTAAGAAGATTGAACGCTGTTTAAAACATGTCTTTGGATTACGACACATGAAATGCACCCACTATCCTAAATACATTTTATTCAACGTTTTGGGATTTAATTTGGTTCACATGAAATGCACACCCGAGTTTAAGAAGGTAATATTATTTAAACACGCGCCTAAAGAGATTACGCGTTTCAACTTTGCGAGGGCCATGAAAGTTTGCTAAATGGCACATCTCGAGTTCTAAATATTTTAAAGAAAATAATTAAAGAGGCCAAGGCAATTTGTGATTTTATTTATCGTGGCACACCTTGATTTATTCTAATTAAAGCACTTCTAAACTAGTTCACGAGGGCCATTCATTATGGGTTATCTAATTATGGCTCACCTCCTAACCTAATTAATGGGCTCAACTATTTAGACACTAGGTTTTTAGAATTTTTATTACCTTATAGAATTAGGGACTCAATTATGGTGATCAATGTTAACAATGAATGGCCCTCGTTTAATGACAAGAAATGGATCAGTCAGGACTACACTTGGACGCCTAAGTTTACAGTCTCAAGGCTGAGTAACTAGGCCCACAATGAAGCCCAAACCAGTCGTCTGACTAACGAAGAGGTGCAGTGGCTTTTGGGCCAATAGACATCCCAACGCATGATTTATCAAATACAATTACAATAAGTTATGTTACTTGAGAAAATCTAGCATTGAACCATTACTGAGGAAATTTAATTCTCATGTGCTTTAAAATCATCATTTTTAATATGAATTTTAAAACCACCCTATTCGTAGCAACACATTTTCAAAAATTGTCCACTACTTAAACCAAAAGAGTTCAAGAGTCATGATTCAGAATAAGCTCTGACCAACACAATCACATAAAATCATACAATCCAAACTTTTAGAGAAAAATCACGTGAAGAGTAAAATTAACTTTGAGAGATTAACCAAAGACAATCAAACAAATTCAGATTCCATTTTTGATATTCTATTAATTTTCTCCAGAAAACAGTACACTATAGGAGCACGATTAATGAAATACTTAAGAGCATTTAACTAGGTTCTAAACTACGCAAATACAGACTTAAACATGACTGCTGGTTTAACAAACTTGTGACTTGGAACTAGCATGTAACTAATCATACAACTCTGAAATTCCAAACCCAAAACCAAATAGCTTCAGTTAACTAACTAACCACAGTCCATGATTACTACATGTCATAGCAAGTCTAATACATAAATCCCTCGTATTCAAACGTCTATATCTAACATCTAAAATAACTATATTTCGTGATTAAAAAACAAGCTAGCTAAGCATGAACAAAACAGAATTGAACTACATAATAATTAAACAGAGCCATTTTGTATTCATTTAATCTATATTCCCACATACATTCATTCAAATTCTCATTCCTTCTCAGTTTCAGTAGCATAGCTGGAATTCAAAAGAATAGAGAAGGAAAGATCAGCAGCAAAGCAATAGGGAATCAACAGCAAAGCAGCAAGAACATTCCCAGATTCAACAATTAAAACACTAAAATCAGGTTGACAATTCAATGGAACAGTGATCCTTAACAACTTGAACTAGAAAACTCTCTCCAAAACTCAATATCACTCCATTTGAAACCTTAGAATGAATCAGAAAATATTTCAAGACCTGAAAACTTCAGAAATCGACAAAGAAAGGAAAGGAAGACTCAATAGAACAGTAAAACTCTTAGCTATTTTTTTCCTGTATTTTTCTCCTCTTAATCCCTTAAACTTTCAAACTCTAGAATCTATCCTCTCAATGTTTATCTCTTTTTTTTTTCTCAACTTAGTGTCTTCTTTCAGAAGGTCTAAGCTCTTACTCTAAAAAATATATGTCCCCCCTCTCTCATAATGTCCTCAATCTCTATTTAAAGACCAAGCCTATATTTTTTTTAATTCACATCTTTTCTTTCCAGCTTGTATATTCCCTTACCACATGCATCCTTTAAACCTTTTATCATTAACCCATGCTGCTTCTGATTTTTCCACCTCTAAAGGTACTTAAAAGGGTGTCAGCCTTATTGCCTTTTTCAATCCTTAATTAAAACCCCATGCTATTCTGATCTCGCACCCTTAAAGGCACTAGACAGGGTGTACTTTGTACCACTGCCCTCCTTTTATTAATTAATTCAAACCTTCCCTTTGTTATCTCAGCAGCACATCACTAACCTTACTAAACCCCTACTTATTTTGCCTAAACTAACAATGATTCAATTTAATTTCAGTGCTTCACACAAAGTAGAAGAACAACTTAAATAAGCCAGAGTTAAGCTAGGTGACTAAATCGAAACAAAACCTAATTAGGCTGATTAATGCTAGAACATGAAGGACTCTGGAATCAATATAATTAAACAAAACAAATCAGAAATCTAGAGGACATCAACAACAGCTAAGTAAGCACATGGATAAACTAAGCAAAAATCAATGAACAATCTTTAAAATTCGAGAAAGAAACTGAAAAACACAAATTAGAACGAATCCAATTACGAACTAATCTTAAGGGAAACTGGGTCTGCAATTATTCTAACAATTTTCCAACCAGAAAACCCAACATTCAAAGAAAATAAATAACGAAAGGAGCAGAAGAAGAAGATAATAACAAAATAAAAGACATGGGAATAAAATAAAGCCAAGACACATACCAAAATTAGCGGACCACAGTCTGAATATTGAACCTTCAATGACCTTTGGATTTTGGCTGAAATGGACCTTAGTAGAGTATTCTCGACTGAAAACACACAACTAAGGTCAATTTTTGACCTCAATCCTTCAAATTCCTACCGAATTTTTATTTTTAAATCCAGATTCGAGGAGCTTCAAGGGCTTTCGAAGGAAACTGGTATGTGATTTGGGGTGAGGATAGTTCGGTGGTTGCATGGCGTCAATTTGGATTCAATCGGGTAAACTAGGGTTCCAGGTCTATTTTCGATCCAAGATTCAAAACGAACTGGTAGGATTCGAGGGATATGGATTGGAGATTAGGAACAGAGAGGTTGAGGGGGTGCTACGGTGTAAATTTGGGGTGGTTTGGGCCACATTAACTTTTCGGTGGGTGGAGGGCGGCGGAGTGAGGTAGTGAGAGACAAGGTCGTCTCTAGGGTCAGAGAGATGAGTGATGGGGTGGGGTTTGGTCTGAGGGGTAAGGGATGGGTTTTTTCGTATATTAAAATGGTTGATTTAATCAGGGCCATTGGATGAATGTGATCCGATGGTCCTGATTGCGTCATTAAACAAAATGACAGCGTTTCAACCACATGGGTCCTGGAACGGACCGGGTACAAGGCAGGTCGGGTCAGAGTTTGTGAATGGGTTCACTTCTGGACCGTTTGATCAAGCTGATTCAACAGCCCAGATTAACGTGACCAAAATGTCATCGTTTGGTCGATGCTGGGGGGGACTGGATTGGGGCGAATTTGATTTGGGCTTTTAGCATTAGACTAGATTGGGCCCAAAATTCGGGTGAATTATTTATGGCTCTTTTCCTTGTATTATTCTAGGATTCTAAAATCAAAACCTAAATTTAAACTTGATCAATTTATAATAAAAATGTTAATTAACTCTACATAATAATTATCACAAATAATTAAATACCAAATCACACAACTAAACACTAAAAATTCAAAGTGCATTATTTTATAATTTTTTAATTATTAAAATAAATAATTTACTATTTAACTCAAAATTATAAAAATAAATCCTAAATGCAAATGCTATATTTTTTGTATCTTTCCATTAATTTACACAAATAAACGTGCACACACAAAAATGCAAACAATAGTTAAAAATATCACAAAATTACACACAAAATTGCAAAAAATGAAAAAACAATTATTTTATTTTGATTTTGTCGGAGTAATTCACATAGGGCAAAAATCACGTGCTCACAAGCAACAGTTAGAAGCGTCAACTCATCAAACTAGGGTAGAATTTTGAGGAGGACTCTCAAAATTTTATAGCGGGAGAGGTTGCAATGTCCTAAACCACGTCACAGTCATCGGTTCATCTAAAGATTTTCTTTTATTATACATTTTACTAAATCATCCCTGCTTATTATTGAAACTGCTTTGTTTAGCGGGGGATACGAATTAACCTCCCCCTTACAAAACTCATAATTTTTCTTTGGATGCAGACACTAGGATTGCGAAATCATTAAAACATACTGTATGCCCAATTGTTCAAGAATATGACTCTTTAAATTGTTGCACTTACCAACATTTGCTATCAGCACGCACCAGTGATATTCCGTATGCCACAATGCTCCTAGTAATCATAACGCTGCAATCTGCTCTCAGCTAAGAAAACTCCACTGTCATTCTTGAATAAGGCTACCATTCTGCCTTCCCAGGTTAAACACTACCCCCATCTGCATCTGCATTGCATAAGGCTACCATTCTACTTTCCGAGGTTATGCTCTACCTCCATCAGTATCTACATCGCATAAGGCTACCATTATGCCTTCCAATTTGCATAAGGCTACCATTCTGTATTCCGAGACTAAATGCTATCTACATCTACATCCGTATTGCATAAGGTTAGCATTCTGCCTTCCGAGAATAAATGCTATGACGATCTGCATCCACATTGCATAAGGTTACCATTCTGCCTTCCGAGGTTAAGCTCTACCTCCCTTTACACTGCATGGCTGAAATATCATCACATACTGCATCTGTATGGCTGAAAGATTGCCACATACTACATCTGCATGGCTGAAAGATCTCCACGTACTGCATCTGCATGGCTGAAAGATTGCCACATACTGCATCTGTACGGCTGAAAGATCGCCTCATTGCATTGCTGAAAGATCGCCTCATACGGCATTGCACAGTTAAAAGATCGCCTCATACTACATTTGTACGGCTGAAAGATTGCCTCGTTGCATGGCTGAAAGATCGCCACGTATTGCATCTACACGGCTGAAAGATCGCCACATACTGCATCTGCATGGCTGAAAGATCGCCTCATTGAACGGCTGAAAGATCTCCACATACTACACCTGCATGTCTAAAAGATCGCCACATACTGCATCCTTTATGGGCTGAAATATCACCAACTCATCCAAAGGCATCATCGTTCGGAGGCACCTTCTTTATTGCCCGAGAACGCCATGTCATGGCCTGAAAATCTCTTTCAATCTTTTGCATATCATTATTCAAAGGCATCATGGTTCGGAGGCACCATCCTCATAGCCCGAAAACATCATTTCATGGCTTATGAATCCTTTATCATACGCTTCATGGCCCAGGACATCATGGTCTGAGGAAGCCATTCCTCACCATCCAAAGACAGCATTCATGGTCTAACGGTATTTGCATCATGTTTAAATTTATGCACAATATATGCTTGTATTGCTTATTTGCAGGTAAGATGGCGAGCAACGACCATCTCAGTAGGAGAAATCCCGCTCTAGTTCCTGCAGCCATATCAAACCTAACCATTCCCATAAACTGTCCACCCACCCAGCTCTAGATGTTGCATCCGTTCTTGAAATTGCCTCATCGGTATACTCCGCCGGTGAATCCTGAACTACATATGGCTTGATTCCAATAAAACTAGGGATATTTAGGCAACTCGGAAGCAAGGGTGCGACCTAACCTCTTCAAACCATTGCGCTCAGTCAAAATTGGCCATCATATCTTTACTTGACAACTCTTTCATCCTTCCCAGGCAAAGACGGGCAACTGTTGATACCCAGTTTTTTCCTACATATTTTAAATATGCAAAATACCTTCAAAATAGCATATATATGCATATATAAGCATGCCTAAGGTTTTTATTTTTTTCCATAGTTTTAAGGTTTTTAATTAATTTATTTTCTCCCTTTTTATCCATAAAATCTCCAATAATTATTTCCAAAATTATTATTTTGATAATTCACATATTTTATTTCTATATTTATGCCAAAATATGGCTAAAGTAATTTTTACATATTTTATAATTATATTTAGTATTTTTAAAGCTAAATTGCACATAATTACAATATTAGCCCTTTCAAGGTTTAATTAGGTTTAATATAAATAAAATTGGATCCTGTATTTTTAATTATTAACTATGTATTGTAAATCATTTTAGCATTTTAAAACTGTTTTTTAGAAATTATCTACTATTTTCTATAAATTAAATGGGGGAAAATTGGCTATCTAACTTATAGCCAAAATTGGCTTTCAAATCTAGCCTAAATCGAACAGACCCCCAACCCAATTAAAAAATTCATCAGACCCAAGCCCAAACCCAAGCCATACCCGATCCACCTACCCCATTCAATTTGGACCGTTGATCATTCAGATCAACGGTCCCCATTCCCCCTTCCTAAATTAAACCCAAACGACACCCCCAAACCCTCTCATTCTTCACTCAACCGACTCTCTTCTCTCCCTCTCTATCTCTGGTTCTCTCTAGAACCTTCTCCCCTCCCCTCCTCTCCGATGAACTTCACTCACCTTCTCCAGTCATATCCTTACCTAAATCCATGATGGCTCACCACCTACCAGCCTTACGGTTCCCTCGCCTTCAAGTGAACCATAGGCGGTTCACTCGCCTCCTATGGTTTCCCATGCCATTTTCTGTCCATCCATGGCCGTTCGAGTAAGATCGGTGACTTTTCCGACTAAATCGGTAACTTTTCAAAGTTTTCTCACTTTCTTTGGGTTCTCCGAAACCCTAACTTTAAGGATTCTTTGATTTTCTTTCAGATCTGCCCTAGATCTATATATATTATGAAACTCTTGGTGTTGTTCTCAGAGGTTTTCTCGATTTTTTCAAAGTGACTCTCCGTCTTCAAGATCGGGATTTTCTTAAGCTCTTTTAAAAAACTTCTCCTCTAATTTTCAGTATTGTCATATGATTTTATTATGTTTAAACGGTTTGTTTATGTTTTCTTCTGCCAGATTCATCATGCTGAAAACCCTAAGTATTTTTCATTTTATCCGAAATTCTGGAACTATCTTTGTTTATTTTGTATGTATACCTGTTTCGATTGAGTTCTTTATGGTTAGATCCTTTTCTTTGTTTATCTTTACCGATTATAAGTTCTTACCGCTTTTTAACTCAACTTTATTAAAACCCTAATTTCTTAATTTTTTTCACTTGTTACTGTGAGTTTTTAAGTATTCTCTTTACTTGTTTCTGTGTGTTGGCCCGGTCTTCTTTACCTATTAGGTTGGGTTTTTTTTTTCACTCTGGTTCTATGTGTTAGCCATGATTGTTTGACTTTGTTGATTACCATGCTTCGAGTTAGTTCTTTTTACTACTGAGTCCCTAAGCCTACTCATGTCACTTCTGTATGTTTGTGCTCATCTAGTTTGCTTCTTTTTGTCGATGTGGCTGACCTTGCATGTCTAATATGCCTGTTTTTTCTCTATTTATATGTCGAAGTGCAAAATCATGACTCCCTATTGATTGATCCTGTTTTCCTCAAATTATGGTTTGATTGCAAGGTTTTCTTATAAACCCCTAAAATTTTACTCGTTTGTTTAAGTTGATTGATTCTATTCCCTTATTTACTGTGGTGCTTCAATCTTGCTGAATCATTTCCTCAAATTAAGTATATTTTGTACTCCATTATATACTCTATACTTTTACTATCCCGTATATGGTAAAAACCAAATTTTCTCAAATAGTTTCTCTTTCCTTAAGTTATCCCTGTTAGTATCTGTTAAGCTGTAATTCCTTATTTAAAAGAGAGTACTTGTATTAATGGGATTCTAATTGTGATTATTTCCATATTTGTGCTGAACCTTTACTTGTTACCTTAATTTCTACCTATTTTTCAAAGCTATAAATACCCTATGTCTTTCATTAACAAGACACGAACAATTAGTTCAGAATACACACATACACACTCAAACTTTCTCTTTTTCCCTACTACTTGTGCTACTGCTTGTCTAGCCAGTTGAAAGCCAAGGCTAGACTGTGGAATTCTATTTTCTTTACTTTTCTGTACTTTGCTTCCTTAACTGGTATGTCCTAGTTTAATTTTAAAGCCTCAATAACAACATGCTTCTGTTATTGTTGCTGGTCTACTTCTACTTATGGTTCTGTTGTGAAACCTGTAGTTGAGTTACATTATTAGGATGCTATTATGTCCCCCTTTCCCTTTAGATTAATGCATCCCCTTATGTGTGTTTCAAAGCATTCCTTGTCAATCACTTATTGTGTACTTACCATCTTATGAATCCCAAATCCCTATCCCCTCCATGTGTTTATGTTCTTTCTGACTGGTTTGTGATTATGCTAGTATCAGCTATTATTGAGCATGCCAAAACCAGTCCTAATATCCTTGTTGGGGTTATGTGTTTACAGTCAGATGTCTGTGTATTCCCAAATTCCTTGATCCCCTGTGTGACTACTGATTCTGTGTATGATCTCACCTTAAGGTGTTTGAGTTTTGTTTACTACTACAACTGCTTTCAATCATCTCTGTTACTGATTGCTTTCAAAATGGACTTGTCAGTCCAGTTTTAAAGAAACTCCTTTCAAACATGTGTTCTGCACTTTTACTATACTCTTAGAATACTAGGTTCTGCCACTTTTGTGTGAGCCTTGCCTCGGGACCCTTGAGCTCCCTCTAAACTTGGACACATGAAAGCTGGCCTTTCTACACTGCACTTACTCTGTCTTTGCTATAAAATTTGGGTATGAGCACTGCCCGGGATCCCTTGAGGTCCTTTGGGAACTCTGACACACCTAGATATGAGGGAAAGCTATGAACAATATTGGCATTTGAGGTGGTTTATTACATAACTCAGAGAGGAAGTCCAAATAAGGCTTCCTATAGTTGTAACTTCTTATTTTTCATTTCTGCTAATGTAATTCAATCACATGGTCTGTAATAATTTGTAAACAAGTATTGGGGTGGCTAGTGAAAATGGATAAGGCAAATATGCTGGCTATAATTTGTGAAGGGTAGAAAACATGTTGTTAGGTTTATATTCCTAATTGTGCAATAGAAACCATGCTTAGGATTCATACATGCATTAAAAATCATGTTCTTAGGTCCCATGTCTCTTGGTTCAGCACCTCATTCATTAATCCTTGTTTTATGTTTTATCACTTAGAAATCCTGCTCCTAGGACAATAACAACATTAGTGTAAGACCCCGGAAAATTTCGCTAAGTAATCTACGATTTCGTGGTGCCACGTAGGCTAATTATTATATTTTATGTGCTATTAACATGGTGGACATCAATTAGACTTGGTAAATATGAGTATAATTCTTATGGTAAGTGATGTGAGGTCCAAATGGAAGCCTAAGTGTATGCCAAATGGGAAAATTTTCGTAATAGGCTAAAATTCCAAATGGATTCACATAAGGCTCCACTTTAAACGAGAATATCTAAATATGTATAAGGTTTTATGTGGTGAATAGTATATCAAATGAAAGGTCTTTGAGTCTAGTTTCCAACGCTTCAAACCATTCGTCATTTGGACATTCATACACAAAGTTATGATCAAATTACCAAAGCCTAGAAAATGCGATCCTGTGTCATGTCAGATCTGCGATCTCAATGTCAATTATGCAGTCCGCATTTTTAATCTGCGGTCGCAAATCAAACCGCAGATTGAACCAGTGTAGCCCAGTTTTGGGCACCAATTTTGCGGTGCATTCTGCGGCCCGCATGTTCAGTCTGTGGTCCATTCTGCTACAGCATAGTTGACATCGGAGGGTTAATTTTCTAATTTTTATAACCCAACCCCATTTCAATATATAGGCTTTGGGGTTCATTTTGGGGTCATTTCTTACTGATTTTAGAGAGAGATAAGAGCATATAGAGAGATAAAGGAGAAGGCTAGCTTCATAATCATCCAAACCTTGCATCAACCTTTAAGAATCAAAGAATCCAACCGCAAGTTCTTCATCTAAGAGGTAAGGTTCTATACCCTAGACTTTAATTTCGATTTTGGGGTATAAGATGGGTTATTGAGGTGTGATTCTTGGGTGTATTAGTATTTTGTATTCATGCATGCACAACTTAGGTTTATGGGGAGATTATTGAACATAATTAAGTAAAGATTTGGTTGGAGAATGAAGGAACCTTGTAAAAGAGAGTTAATAATTAAGATGCTCAACTAGTGTTTGATAAAATGCTCAAATGAGCTGAAACCATGAATACCTTCCTAATTTGTGTTAATTTTGTTATGTCTCAAAATAGATTAAAGTTTCTAGAGTTTCCGGAATATCGTAGTAATTAAAGAAAAGCTCTAGAAAGGTATGTATGGCTAACTTTGACCTTTGTAGAGTCACCTTGTTTGACGTACGACTATTTGGTACGTGATATCTTTGTGGACTATTTGTGAAATTCTTGTGATTGGTTTGATTTGAGTGTTTGTTACTAGATTAAACAAAAAACATCCCTTAACTAATCCAGAAGTTGCAATATCCATCCTTCTGTTTAGTTTCTGCCAAGAAACTAACAGCATAAACCAACACAAGTGACTTCAACCCTCAATCTCCCAATGTGCCCCTCAGCCCCCATCATCTTCCACCTACACGAAACTAAGACGTTAGAAACTAAAATTTCTTTCATTTTCAACTTCATAAATTAATATATATATTGAGCAAAGTCGGACAAAGAAGAAATTAAAGCAGGTTATTCTTCAAAACCAAATTAAAACACATGACTTCTCCCGCAATCTCCTAGTCAAAATTAATGCTCAGAGCTTTTAATCACCACAGTTTGGTGATGATTTATCATGGAAACAACTTAGTAAATTTTATATTACTTTCTGCAGTACTTCAACTTTATGGGTATGTTTACAATTCAGAGAGTATGATAAGATGAAGGTTCTTTTGAGTCAAATCATATAGCGAAGTCTACTACATAAACGAACTAAAATATGCTAAATTTAGTTCACTGAATAATGTGACTTGAAATTNAAAAGACAATAATCTCTTTCAAGATAAAGAAGATGTATAGAACAAAAACTAAACTAATTCCACTCGTCAACTACATTATCCAATTAAAACACTACTGGAACAAGAAAGAAGAGAGAGATTATGGACTTGACTTAATTTTTTTTTCATGAAGCGTAAGTACTGCTTGGGAAGGCAAATTGTGTCAAACCAATAGCTCTTTCGGTTTTAATGACGTAAAAATATGAAAGAGTTGGAGTTTACGAAAACTTCAATTTTTCAAAGCCTGCTTCGCTGAAGTTTGAATACAAAGGGAGGGATAGAACATGGAAATTTTGGGGAAAAGTCACGTGCTTGACATGTGTTTTGGTTTATGCTGTTAGTTTTTTTGACGGAAACTAAACGGAAGGATGATTGTTGCAACTTTTGGAGTAGTTAAGGGATGTTTTTTGTTCAATCCACTAACATAAGGATGTACCTTAGGTTTGAGCCATAGTTAAGGGATGTTTCTAGCCAAAAACTCCAATTAATTAGCAATAAACTAAATGCGTGATTGTCAAAGTGTTATGTGGTAAGAGTTGAGAAACAAATGATGGAAGGAAACCGTAAATGATGCAAATGGAACAACTGTGGAAGTAACATGCTTGGCTTATTGTGGATAATTATTGTGGTGACTTAAATTGCATATGAATTGTTGAAAATGATGGAAAATAGTATTGATGGTTATGGAAACACTTGTAATATTGTTGTTGTTATTTCTTGAGAAGTATCGTTGTTGATCTTTGTGAATTGTTTATTGTTGTTGTGTTGTTTGTGAATTGAAACTGTACGGTGGGATCGGGTTGCGCGCCGCAACACGGAGAAATAAGGTTTGGGTTGTGGTGATAAGGGTGGCTGAGGTAATAAGGGTGGCCGAGGTAATAAGGGTGGAAACTAATCGAAATCACTATTGAAACAAAATATGAGCAACTTGTGAAATCATTGATGTGAAAATGTGGAAAGGGAAACATGAGAGTTTGTAAACTTGTTTGGCTTGATTGTTCCTCTCATGTGTATTAGGTTGCTGCTTCTATTACTGTTCTCTACTAGTGTATCAAATTGTGAAATCATTGATGTGGAAATGTTGAAGGGAAAAAGGAGAGATTGTAAACTTGTTTGGCTTGATTGTTCCTTTTTTCTGTGCATTTGACTTTTGTTTCTATTACTGTTACCTACTTGTGTATGGTTTGAGTTTACTTGGGACAAAGTTTGTTCATACATACCAGTAAAATTAAAATGTACTGACGTCCCTTTTGCCGTGGGCGCTGCATTCGTGTTATGATTGTAGGTGGAGCCATAGCAGGTACTCCAGTCCACCGACCGTAGCTCCTCATCACTTCCTGTCAGCTGATTCGGCGAGCCCCTTTCCATTCGGGGCCCTATGTGGCTCATGCCGCTTCTGTTTTGGGATCTTGTTTTGATGTTTGTATAAGGTATAGCTGGACCCTTGTTGCCGGCATTTCCATATTATTCTTCAATTGTATTTAGAGGCTTCATAGACAGGTTGTGGGTAGTTTTGGGCATGGGAATTCAAAAGATAAATATTGATGTTTGGCAATGATTTACAAAACTTATAATATTTCGATATTTATGATTTAAGCTGCTAATGGAAATGAAATGGAATTGTTAATAGAATACTTACTAAGTATTTTCAATGAAGTCCATCCCTTATGTAGTTATGAGTTGGGTTGGGTAGTACGTATGAAACCTGCCAGGCTTGTTCAGTCGGGTTTACTCGGTTTAGCGCCGGTCGCGCTCCTCTAATTTTTGGGGCGTGACAAACTTGGTATCAGAGCCTAAGGTTTTAAAATATCCTAGGATGTCTCGGAGCCGTGTCTACTAGAGTCCTTCTTATCGGTGTGTTGTTGAGCACATCTATAAGTTGGAGGCTATTCGGACATTTAGGAATTTCACCCTTCTTTGACACTCCAATCGTGCAATAGAGCTCAAGTTAGGGAGCTAATTTTCTCTCTAAGTCTTATTTTCAACATTGGTTACCTTGATGCCATAATCCGCGAATTTGAGGCATATAAGGGGGGGATTGATCCCACCATTGAGTCCGAGCGGATTGCCCAAGGGCTTGTTAGGAGAATGTATTGAGATATGGATGGATTGGTAAAATATATCGCTAAAAGGGGAGTGTCCTTGTCCCTATTGATGTCTCTGCACTGTTAGATAATATGTGATATCAGTATGTTACCTATGTACGTTAGAGATGTAGAGTCAAGGGGTATCGATTAAGCTATTTCTCTATCAACCTAATGTCGTTAAGTGAGTCAAATCAGAATTTCTACTCGTTGTATATGTACATCCATATTGAAGAGCTCTCATGAACGTGGTCTTACCAAGATATTGAATAACAAAACATTTCGTGTATCGACTTTTGGAACAAGATGCACTATTCATGAATCTACTCCTTTATGAATTCTCTTATTTACATTCTTGCGGAATTAAGCTTTATA
>MU758609.1:104916-137058 GCA_026770625.1 Nicotiana glauca
CATTTCCATATTATTCTTCAATTGTATTTAGAGGCTCCGTAGACAGGTTGCAGGTAGTTTCGGGCATGGGAATTTAAAAGATAAATATTGATGTTTGGCAATGATTTACAAAACTTATAATATTTCGATATTTATGATTTAAGCTGCTAATGGAAATGAAATGGAATTGTTAATAGAATACTTACTAAGTATTTTCAATGAAGTCCATCCCTTATGTAATTATGAGTTGGGTTAGGTAGTACGTATGAAACCTGCCAGTCTTGCTCAGTCGGGTTTACTTGGTTGAGCGCAGGTCGCGCTCCTCTAATTTTTGGGGCATGACAATTAGCATATAAGTTGTTACTCGCACTTTCAGAAGTTGTATTCTGAAACTCTTGTGTACATTTAGAAATCATGCTCTTAGGTCTCGTGTTTATTGTTTCAGTATGTGCACCTTTAGAAAAATCATGTGTTAAAATTTGCTAACGATTAAGCATTCTATTATTATGGTCTACATTGCCACGTGCATTTAGAAATCCTGCTCTAGGAATTCTGCATTATGAGTTTTATGCCTGCATCTTAGATACCAAGCTTTAGGATCTCATTTGTACTTACATTCACACTTAGTATAAACTACTAATTATAAAAGAGGTAAAAATTGCTTCACACTTGATTATCCTGTTTAAAATAACTGGTAATAGTCTCTGGATTCATATCAACTAGAACAACATGCTCTTAGGTAAAATAATTTCCAGACTGTCTTTTAATAATTCTGAACAACTACTGCATATTGCTTTATGCCTAGGCAAGCCTTAGGCAATAACTTGAATAAAACCAGAACTGCCTTTGTTTGATCATCAACTGTTAAAATCAGTAGGCAAATCTCATTCAGACTTCTTTTATGAGTCATGTGGTAAATCTGGTTCACTATTATCACTTAAAACTTTGTTAGTACCTGAATGTGGACCTTAATTATGTATGAGGCATGCTGTTTATGTGCACTGTATGTGGAGGTATATTTGAGCCATTCATTTGTCTTCCATGTACCCCTTAATTGAAGTCCTACTTGTTATTGTATATCGCCTTAGTATTTTGCCTTTAAACCTAAGGGTCTGCCTAGAACCTCCTTGTAGGATAGGAGTCCTAAATTCCTCCGGGACTGATTGGAAGGGACAAGTAGCAGCATGCAATAGGGGTCGAGACCAATCCTCACTTTACTTACCTTCACGGGGCGGGAAAGGGTAGATATAAATATGATGACCGGTGCACTATTACCACATGTAGCCCCTCTTTTGAGGAATGTCATACTGGTTATTGCATTGATATGATCCATAATACAAACAAACCTAGGACACCCCCTTTACATTCATAAGTTTGTCTATATTGTAATTCTTTCCGCTTTTCACTACTTGTTTTCAAAGACTTTTTTATGTGAACTTAAATCCCCTATTATTTGAGCCTTGCTTGTCTATTTGCTAACTGCACAAATTCACAAAAACTGTCTAGCCGGGAACCACACTAGTAGATCCTGAGGGGTGCCTAACACTTTTCCCTTAGGATAATTTCAAGCCCTTACCCTATCTCTGGTTATCAAACATAGTTATAAATGACCTATAGGTGCCCTACTGCGCCTTAAAATCGTTAGGTGGCGACTCATCAAAATTGCAAAACCCCCTTTCCCAAAGGGAAAGAGTTGTCCCAACTAAAATGTCATGAACCCGATTCGGCGGAAGGAAAAGGGGGCGCAATAGTGGCAACTGGTGGTCGTCCATCTTGAACGGTCACTCATGTCCTCATCATCTGTGAGGGAATAGAATAACAGAAGTTTTGTACTTGGATCAACAGATTTACATGAGAAAAATTCAAGAATATGAAGTTTTCCTAAAGGTTCTACAGCCTCCCGAGGATAAATACAGACGTCTCCATACCAATCCGCGAGACTACTAAACTTGCTCATGACAACCCTAAACCGGACCTGGTCGCGATGACGCCTATCGTGAAACAAGGCTTGCCGACACAAACCCCCAAACCAATTAGCAGTTATAATAATTCACATTTAAGTTATTAATAAGTGATAAATCAAAAAATAAAGAGTGAAATAGAACAATGCGAAAACAAACACAGCCCAACATCAGGGTGTCACCAGTCATGAGCATCTAAACATTCGTCTAAGAGTATGAAGAGACTACATAGTCTAATACAAATCAAGTACAAAAGAAAATAAGGATAGGAAGGATAAGCACTGGGCTGCGAACATCGAGGAGCTACCTAGTCAACTCCGAATAACCTGCTGGAAAAAAATCAACCCTCGCTAGCGTGACCCGAGACTCCTGAATCTGCACACAGGGTGCAGGGAGTGTTGAAACCCAATTTTCCCCCCATATATATTTCATATGCAAAGTACCTTCAAAATAGCATATGTATTCATATATAAGCATATCCAAGTTTTCCTTATTTTTTCTTAATTTTATAGATTTTTTAATCAATTTATCCCCCTATTTCATCCATAAAAAATCCAATAATTATTTCTAAAAGTTTTACTTTGGTAATTCATCTATTGAAATTTTAGACTTATGCTAAGATATAGATAGGATAATTTTTGCATAATCTTTAAAAATTTGGTTAGTATTTTTAAACTAAAGTGCATATATTTGCAATATTAGCCCCCTTTTAGATTTAATTGTGTTTTATATTCATAAAATTAGGTATGGTATTTTTAAATAATTAATTATGTACTATAAATCATTTTAGTACCTTTAATTTATTTCCAAAAATTATTTCATTATTTTTTATAAAACAAATAGAATAATTGGATATTTAAATGTTAGCCCCATTTTATTTCGATTACAGCCTAAATTGGACCCCCAATTGGAATCCCAATTACCTTGACCCAAGTCCTATTAAACCCCGACCCAAATCCGATTTAATCTGACCCAAACCCAGTCTCATTAAATTGCTCATTTACCCGATCAATCCAAGCCGTTGATCCTTCAAATCAATGGCCAAAAATCGTCCTTGCCTAAATTAATTCTAAACTACCCCCTAAACCCTATCATTTCCCACCATACGCCGCCTCTGAATCCCCTCCTCTCTATAAAAACCCCAAACCCTAGCCGCTGCTACCTTAATCTACCCTAATCCATGGCTTCCCAGGATCATCTAAGACTTGTATCAACCATCCATGGCTTCTGCGTGTTTGGTTCTATGGTCTCATGACTAGATTCTAAAGGGGTTTAGTCCAGTCTTTGCTCAATAGCCTTTCTCCGGTCATCTCTGACATTTCACCGGCCAGCCACGACCATTCGAGTCAGACCCTTGACTCTCCTGTATAGATCCATAGCTTTCAAGGCCTTTCTTGTCGCTTTGGGTTCTTCTGAAACCCTAATCTCTATGACATTCTCGACTTCTTTTAGGATTTACCTTAGATCCGTGTCTCCTATTTAGATTGCTAATTACTTCCATATTTGCATTGAACTTTATTTATTGCCTTATTTCTCACATGTTTTCAAAACTATAAATACCCATCTTCTCTTCTTTCAAACACACGAACACAAGGCATAAAACATTTGAGTTCAAACACACACTCCACTAAAATTTTGCTACTTGTATTGCTGCATTACCTAGCCGGCTGAAAGCCAAGGCTATGTCGTGGGAAGCTTGCTTATTTTTCTCTGCATTTGCATCTTTACTGGTATGTTCTAACTAATTTTCAGCGTCAACAACAACATATTTCTTTACTGGTTCTTTCATCCTTGTTTGTCTCCTGTTTGTATTTAACCAAGTTCCATTATTAAGCACGCTGTAACCTGCCCTTCTGTGCTGAATCAACGCTTCTATCAATTACTTATTATGGCGTATGAGTCCTAAATCCCCATCCCCCACTGTGTTTGGTATCTGTGGTTGGTTTGGGGCATGCAAATCTAGTTTTTGTGTGTTCTGATTGGTTTATAGGCATGCCAGCACCTTCTATTGTTGTGCATGCCCAAAAGCTGATCCCTGCCTAAGTACGTAGGCTCTCTGCAATGGATTCACAACCCCTGACCCCCTTTTGTATGGAATTGTGCTTTACTATTACTTTTTTTTCCTATCACCCTTTACCCCTCTCCTTTCTCCCCTTAGTTTTAAAACTCTATTCCTGCACTTCCACCACATTCTTAGACTTAAGTTCTGCCCCTCTTGGGTGAGCCTTGCCTTGGGACCCATGAGCTCCCTCTGAACTTGGACACATAAGGGCTGGCCCTTCGATGCTGCAATCATCTCTATCTCATTCTATGAATCTGGGTGTAAGCACTGCCCGGGGTCTTTTGAGACCCTTAGGGAACTCTGACATACCCAGGCCTGAGAAAGGCTTTGAAACAATGCATCTTAAGGCGGTTTATTCCATAACTCAGGAAGGAACCAAGAATCGGGATTCCTCTGGTTGTAACTTCTTTTTTAATATTTTGATGTATTTCTGTATTTCTGGTTTGTAGTAATTTGTAATAAACACTCGAGGATGACTAGTGAAAAAGGGTTAGGTAATTATGCATGCTCAAGGGTCATGCCTATAAGAATTCCCAAGTAAAAACCCTGCCTATTTCCATTTTTAACTAGATATCATGCCTATAGGAATAAAATCAGTTGTAGTGGATACCATCTTCTACAGGATCTGAAACTAGTCTAAAATCAGTCTATTCTGAACCAGTTTTTAAGTAACTTAATCTTCTTATTAACATGATTTAGCAAGCATGCCTATAGGATCTCAAATCATTCATTTTATGTTGCTACTACTTTACCACATTCTGAATCAGTGATAGACACCCCCGTTCATAAGAGCTCCCCTAAACACTTAGGCAAGCCATAGGTAATAACAACAATAAAAATGAAATTTGCCTCTATTAATTAGTAATTGCTACAACCAGCAGGTAGGCCTGATTCGTGCTTCCTAACTGAGTCATATAATAGATCAGGTTGGCCCCAACAATTAAAATCCCCATTCCTTAGTATTTTTTTGTTTCAGACCTCGCTTGTTGTTTGAGTCATGATATGTGATTGCTTTGTTTGAGGAGGTATATATGAGCCTTCAGTGTTTATGTGCTTCCTTTTAATTTGTGTCATTTGTGTTTTGAATGTCGCCTTAGCTTTTCACCTTTTAAACTTCAAGTCAGCCTAATATCCCTCCCTTTAAGGATTAGTAGTCCTAAGTGCCTCTGGGACTGATAGGAATGGGATGGCTAATATCATGGAATAGTGGCCGAGACCAATCCGCGCTTTAGTACCTTAACGGGGTGGGAAGGGTAAATATGGATATGATGACTGGTGCACTAATATCACGTGTAGCCCCTCTTTTGAGGAGTGATTACCGGGTATTACATTGATGTGATCCATATTATAAATAGACCTAGGACCCCCTCCTTTTCTTTCCTTTTCTTTCAATGTATTATAATTTCTTTTCAAAATCAGCCTTTTAATAATTTCTCTTTCAAACTTTGTTTACTTTCAACCATTTGTGTATTAAAATCCTCTCTTATTTGAGCCTTATTTGCTTACATGTTAATTGCACCAAATTTACAAAGAACTGTCTGACCAGGAACCACACTAATGTATCTTGAGGGGTGCCTAACACCTTTCCCTTAGGATAATTTCATGTCCTTACCCTATCTCTGGTTATCAATCAACCTTAGAAATAAACCTTGTAGGTGTCCTAATGCACCATAAATCATTAGGTGGCGACCCTTAAAAAAATGCAAAACCCAGTTCCTGAAAGGAACGAGTTGTCTTATACCCACAAATGTCATTAACCCGATTCTCCTGACGCGAGAAGGGGAAAAAGGGGGCGCGACAGCATGGCAACTCTGCTGGGGATATTAGGCTTTTACCATTTCAGATTGTACTTGTGAATTTGTGCCTTCCCTTCATATGCAATTACTTGTTTAAATTCCTTTAAGCGTTTAATTTCTTTTACAAGGCAAAACTGACTTATCTTTTTCGTTTCTTTTATTTATTACTGCTTCAAATTATACACTGATGTATTTACTACTTTCTTAACATGCAAATACGTAACAACATGCTTTTTAATTATTGCATAATCATGCTCAACATCATATTCCACTCGTGCCAAACAAATACCATATCAACGCTTATAATGAGTGGTTGCGCTCTTCCAATATTATTACCCCCTAAATTCGGAAAGGCATATTTGTGGTAAAACCAGTCGATCAACGGTGTAGTCGACGGTTTCGTGCCTTCCCCCTTGAGTTATCCGCTCAAGGGTACCAGTCTAAAACCCCATAGAAACCTTACTCTGTTCAAATTGTGCATGCATCATGGTCAAATCTAGCTGGGTCAGTTATGTTGTCCACATAATGATTCTTTAAGATAGCCTTGTCCAAAGTCCACTGAGTTTCCCCAAACCCAAACGAACATCACCATGTTCTGTGCATTTATTTGGAGAACTGGAATGCGTCATGCTAATTATTGATATTAAATAGTCGAGTCTGGTGGGGGGTAAAAGTCTAACCTTATTTACCTTGCAGAAATATGAGGCACGAAGTCCTTAGATTCGGTATGGTCACCAACATCCATCCAAGACTACTAAGCTGGTGGAAAGATCTTCACTCTAGTTAGCAAACCCTCGTCCAAAAATATCTAGGAAATCTACCATCCCTTCTGGAGATCCAACCTAACAACAAAATCATAGAAGCTGCTACACTGTTCTGGAATTGTGAAAGGGATGTGTTCCGCTTTGAGGACATTGAAATGACACCCCTGTTAGAGGAGATAAGAGGATTAGCCGGTCTAGTCTGGGAGACTCCAGGTCTGTTGATGCCTGAGAACCGTAAGGGAAGGGGTTTCATCAAAACAAAGGGTATAAAGAAGAATCCAGAGTTGACATGTCTGAAGGAATCCTACATCCTTTTTGACTATCTATATGAAAGGTACGGTCACAGCAAATCCTACCGTACCTACTCTGACAAGTTTGCCATTGCACATTCATCGAAGAGTCTTCATTTTTATGGTTTATTTCTTGGGGTTGATAGTGTTTTTGACAAAGAAAGCAGGGATCCACAGCAGGCTAGCCATGGTAACTAAAACCCTTATGGAAGGGATTGGTTGGCAACCATTCAGCATCATGCCCATGATCATCGCAGATATATACCGAGCCTTGGAGAAGTGTCAACAAAGTGCAAAAAACTTCGAGGGCTACAATTTGCTACTTCAACTCTGGCTTATAGAGCACCTCCAAAGGGATAAATACCGACAAGAGATTCAGCAAAGGGACTGGGATGATAACATCACTTTCCATCATCTAAAGCGAATGAAATTACATGCCCAATACGTTCGCTCAGCCAGAAGATGCCCAATGATGGGTAGAGCTATTTGATAACCTAATCGAAGAACAGGTCTAGTGGATGTTCGAGTGGTTTTCGATCGAGGAATTCATCACCCGACCCAGAAATGCACCTTTTATGATACTGATCGGTCTAAGGGGAACATATCCGTACGTCCCTCTCCGAATTATGAGACAAGCCGGTAGAAATCAAGTTATACCTAGGGTCGACAAGATGAGTCATTTTTGAGCTAACTTCCAGGATGATGATAGTCCTCACAAATTCCAAGCTCATCACATGTGGCATTGCAAGATCATAATGGGGAGAGATACCATCGAGCTAAATAGGTATCATGCTGGTTGCGCTCCTTTATACTCATGGTGGTTGGGAGACAATCATGATGGTCTGGGCCAGCCAGGATTTGCCCGAGGTCATATAATCATAGATGAAAGGGCCGAGACACAGGTCAAATACAATTAACTATGCAAAAGGATACGGGAATACGAAAGCGAGCACTATGAAATACAAGAGTCCAACTAGAAACTAATTGAGGAATGGAAGGACATGGCTGTCAGCGCCAACAAATGACTGGGATACTTGGAGCGAGGCATAGTGGAGTTGGAGAAAAAGTTTCTCAAAAGGGTCGAAGATTACCAAAATGTTGAAGGAACTGAAGGCGGACACCTAGCCAGGGCCTACCTATTGCTGGGACTTCGCGAGTTGGGAAAGCTGTTCGATAGAGCCAGGGATGTCAAATCTGGAGAAGGTCCTTCTAGGACCAAGTAGATAGGAAATTTTCTTTTCGCTTTATAGTAATAAGGCCAACGATTAGTGATTTTCATTTCCTGTTTATTTGGGATTCGTCTATTTTATCAATAGAATAAGGCATTTAGCATTCCAAGTTCTCTGAATCAACTTGTCTCTAGGCCTACCTCGGGCACAATGAGGCTCCGAAATTAGGACACGCTTTATATTCCCGCACTATGTGTTTAAATATTGCAACATTTTTTATGATCCCAACTAACTTGGTTATCTTTTGTTTTGTTATTCCCCTCCCAAAGGTTAGTTCATGCACTCTAGCAACATCATCCTATTCCACAAGATCCAAGGGCCCTCCACCCACTTCCCCTTTAAGTCCTGTTAAGAACAAGAACAAGGGCAAAATGGAAGATTTGAACGTCAGAAAGTAGATGACAACAACATAGGCCATTGATAGCCATGGTATTCGGGTTCCCAATGAAAATGTGTCACAACTTGAGCAGAAATTATTGAGGTTTCAAGAAGGGCTTGATCAAGTTCGGAACCTGGCCAACCTATCCTTCACCCTCATCATCCCAGACACCATCTTCCTCAATAGCCAAAATCCCACACCTCCACAAAAGTAACCAAATCATCCTACTGTTCCAACAAAGAACCAATGCAACACTTGCCACACTCGAAACAACAATCCATTACTCATCCCCGAACCACAAAACTCCACAAATGACCATTTCCACTTCCACACACCCAGCCACCATAACAATCCCATTTACGTGGAGACCGTGCGACTCTCCACCCAACCTATATATTGCACCCCTAAGACTGAGGAAAAAGATCTACTTATTAGAAATTTGGCTGAAGAGCTTAAGAAACTAACTAGCCGAATCCAAGGCGTCGAAGGAAGTAAGTGTATTGAAGGGTTAAACTATGAAGATCTCTGCATACAACCAGATGTTGAATTGTCGGAGGGGTACAAACCTCCCAAGTTCGAGATGTTTGACGGTACAAGTGATTCAAGGGTCCATCTGAGAACATACTGTGACATGCTGGTCAGGGTAGGAAAGGATGAGATTCGCATGAAACTGTTCATGAGGAGTCTAAAAGGAAATGCACTATCCTGGTACATCAGCCAGGATCCTAAGAAATGGTCGAGTTGGGTAGGTATGGCCTCTGATTTTATGGACAGGTTTAGATTTAACATAGAAAATGCACCGGATGTATTCTACATTCAGAATCTGAAGAAGAAGCCTACAAAAATGTTTTTCGAGTATGCTACTCGCTGGAGATCGGAAGCCGCTAAGGTCAAACATGCCTTAGAGGAGAAACAGATGAACAAATTCTTTGTCTGGGCTCAGGACCCACAATATTATGAATGGCTAATGTTGATTGAAAATCATAAGTTTTCCGACATCATCAAGCTGGGGGAATAAATTGAAGAAGGTATCAAAAGTGGCATGGTTACAAACTTCGAAGCCTTGCAAGCCACAAATAAGGCCTTGCAGTCTGGTAGTGTGTCTACGAAGAGAGACGCAGGGGCCTAATGGTTGCATAAAGAACCAAGTCTCCCCTCAAATACCAAACCTACCCTGTACCTCCACTCTAATATCAGTCAGCTCCAAACTACCAAGCACCCTCCTACCAAGCCCCAGTACCAACTTATCATTCACCTCCACCTCCCACATGTCAGCCTACCTCGCCCAGATATTCCCAACCCGCACATATCTACCAAGCCTACAATGCCCAACCATATCATTACCAATCACCACCCGCATGCCAAAACTTACCTAGGCCCCGACCTAATTTTGATTAGAGGCCCCCAAAGCAATACGCAGCCATTTCCAAACCCATTGATCAGCTATATGAGAGACTCAAAACAATCGGTTATGTCACCCCATCCCTGCTTCAACCACTGAGAACCCTTCTCAGTGGGTTAACCCAAACAAATCTTGTGTATGCCATTCTGGTATGAAAGGACACACTATCGATGAATGTCGCTCTCTAAAGGACAAGATACAGTCCTCAATTGATAATAAGGTCATTGTAGCAAAGGAAACCGCTCCAAATGTTTGCAACAACCCTTTACCAAACCACAAAGGCGGGGGTGTTCACATGATTAAAATGTAGGATGATTGGGATCCCGAGGGATCCATCACGTTGATCACAGAAGGCGATGATCCAAAGAAGCCAACAGCTACTCTCAACCCCATCATAGTCTAGTTTAGCCATCTGAGGTCACTGAGGTAGATGTGTCTATCCCTCTTGAGTTTGAGGCAGTGCCATCAACAAAAATATCGGCACTGTTTGAGGTTACAGTTTTACCACCCAAAGAACATATCCCTTTTAAAGTAAAGGTAGCCGCACCAATTCTAGTGGCGATGACCACCATTCCATCAATCCATACAAAAGCTATTCCTTAGGATTATACAGTCGAGGCTAGGAGGAAAGGCAAAGTCAGGTTCGAATAGACTATTGCAGCAAAGGGTATGACAAGGACTAGAAGAGTCTATACCCCGGAGCACTTAGCTGCGTCAAGTAAGTAAGCTTCCAACTGGCTACTCATCATTAAAACAGGTCCAGATGACCATTGGAGGAAGATACATGCCAAGGAGTATTCGGTCATCGACCAGCTAAACAAAATACCAGAAATGCTCCGTCGAAGGTGCTGAGTGAGGCATACATGCCAAGTAACATCACTGGCGGAGAAATGGCCAATATGGTGGGACAACTATTAGAAATCCATAAAATCACCTTCTATGAGGACGAGCTACGCCTGAAGGATTGGGTCACAACAAAGCATTGCATATCACCATGCAACGTGAAGACTACTTCATCACCAGGATCTTGATTAATGGGGGTTCCAGCCTTAATATATATCCATTGATAACACCCAAGAAGCTGGGTAAAGGACTGTACGAGATAAAAGAAGGAGCAATCAACGTAAAAGCTTTTGACGGGTCTCAGAGGTCCACCATCGATGAGATTAGCCTGTGTCTGTAGATGGGACCAACTTGGTTCAAGGTTTACTTTCAAGTGATAGATGTGCCAACATCCTACAACCTGTTGTTACGATGCCCTTGGATTCTTTCAGCAGGGGCTGTGCTTCAACACTGCATCAGGCCGTAAAATTTGAATGGAATCACCAGGAAGTGATCATCCACGATGACGACAGCAATCCTATATACAGTCGTCAGACAGTTCCAGCAATAGGGGGAAGAAGAAAGATAGGTGGAGAGACCTACCACCACATCGAGCGAGTCAATGCTGTAGACAAGGATAAATGGTGGGATAAAAAGATCAAGAGTATATTGAATTGGAGTGGGTACAAACTCGGAAACGGTCTCGGCAAGAACCTCCAAGGGATTGCTAAACCCATAAAGCTCACGAAACACGACATTACTTTTGGTCTGGGATACGAGTACACTTGGGAGGAGTTCAACAACTAGTCGCCCCCATGGCGCGGTCCTTACTATCTACTAGAACAACCAATACCACCTTTGGAGCAGACTTTCCAACAGGCTGACATTGTTTTTGGGACAGACAAAGAGGAAGCACTTGCTATGGTGAAGAACTTGTTCTTAGAAGACAATGACATAGACTGCTGTGTTGTTTTCAATAAGGAGGGGGAAGAAGGTCCTTCCATACAAGATGCGAGTAGAGGGGCATACCTGAACAATTGGACCATCAGGACAACTAGAGCCCGACGAGCCTCGGGGTAGCAAGGCTAAAACAAGCACTATTCATTGTTTTATTCAATGATTTTCTTTTCATATTTTTCAATTTCTGCAATAAAATCTTCACTGTTCAAAACAATTATTCAATTTATCAAAGCACATTTCATTTTTCCAGTGAATTAATATTTATTTCTATTGATTTCATCCTTACTTTACCAATACAGTATTACTATTACTTATCTTGATGAACCAATGACTGTGACATGCAATGAGACAACGCAACAAATAGACATTGATTCAGAAGAGGAGGACATACCTAAGGAGATTATCAAATAAGTTGAGAACTTTGAGAATAGACCTAAATCCAACCTGGACGAAATCGGAATTGTTAACCTGGGAGATGCAGAAAATGTCAAGGAAACACGAATCAGCATTCACTTATCACTGTCAGAGAAGAAAAAATACACAGAGTTTCTAAAGGAATACTTGGCAAAAGGAAAATACCCAGATCTTACGAATCCTACTCAGAAGCGCACACTTCGGAGATTGTCCAACAACTTCTTTCACAGCGGAGGACTCCCTTATAGGAGGACTCCTAATTCAGAATTATTAAGGTGTGCCGACGCAAAAAAAGCATCCAAGCTGCTAGAGGAAATTCATGATGTGACTTGCGGTCCACATATGCACGATTTTGTTTTATCAAAGAAGATACTCCAGGCTGGTTAATTTTGGATGACTATGGAGACATATTGCATCCAATATGTCCGGAAGTGCCATCGCTGTCAGATTCATATGGATATGATAAGAGTTCCCCCAAGCGAGCTCCACACAACAAGCTCACCTTGGCCATTCGCTGCCTGGGGAATGGACGTTATCGGACCAGTCGAACCTGCCGCTTCCAACGGACACAAGTTTATTCTAGTGGCCATCGATTACTTCACCAAGTGGGTTGAAGCAGTATCTTACAAAGTAGTGACTAAGAAAGTCATGACAGACTTTGTCCGTGACTGCATTATTTGTCGATTCGATATTCCAGAGTCGATCATTACTGATAATGGCTCCAATCTCAATAGCGAATTGATGAAAGATATGTGTGAAACCTTCAAGATCAGACATAAGAAATCTACAGCCTACAGGCCTCAAATGAATGGAGCTGTAGAAGCCGCCAACAAGAATATCAAGAAGATATTGAGGTAAATGATAGAGAAGCATAAATAGTGGAACGAGAAGTTATCATTTGCTCTATTAGGGTATCGTACCACACTCCAAACATCAACTGGGGAAACCCCCTATATGCTAGTTTATGGTACAGAAGCTGTCATTCCCGCTGAAGTAGAAATTCCTTCCTTAAGGATCATACAGGAAGCTGAGCTCGACGATGCAGAATAGGTGAAAAGTCGTTACGAGAAGCTAAATCTTATAGAAGGGAAAAGGATGAACACAGTGTGTCATGGTCAACTTTATCAGAACAGAATGTCCAGAGCCTTCAACAAGAGAGCCAAGCCCAGACAGTTCACACCAGGGCAGCTGGTATTAAAGAAATTTTTTTTGCATCAAGACGAGGACAAAGGGAAGTTCTCTCCCAACTGGCAGGGTCCATACATGGTTCACCTGGTTTTGACAGGAGGAGCCCTCATACTTGCAGAAATGGACAGAAAGATCTGGCTAAAGCCGATTAATTCAGATGCGGTCAAGCGTTACTATGTGTAATATTTATGTTTTCCCTATATGATGTAAATTGAACTACGCCTGACCTGATTCCCATTTAAGAGGGGATACGTGGGCAGCCTTGTGGGTTCGGTTACAATTCAATAGAATTTTCATTTCCCCCCGAAATTGGAAACTAGGGCAGAAATTTGAGGAGGACCCTCAAAATTCCGAAGTAATTTCAGCCGATCGTTGCACGAGCAACAGCCAGAAACGTCAACCCATCAAACTGGGGTAGAATTTTAAGGAGGACCCTAATAATTCCATAGCAGGAGAGGTTGCAATATATCAAACTGCGTCACAGTCGTCGGTTCATCTAAAAACTATTTTAATTATATGTTTATGTTACAATCTTACAAAATCATGCATGTTTATTATCGAAATTACTTTGTTTAGCAACGCTATCCCAATGATACAGACGGTATCACCAAATCAAAGCCGAACAAGTTGAGCAAAGCTAGCGGGGATGCAAACTAACCTTCCCTTATACAAAACTCACAATTTGTCTTTGGATGCAGACACCAAGATTACGAAATAATTAAATGCATTGTACGTCCATATAAAGAACATTTGTTCAAAGATACTATACTTCGAACCATTGCACTTACCAACATCTGCTATCAGTACGCAGCCATAATGTTCCATACATCACAATGCTTCCAATAATCGCCACGCTGCAATTTGCTATCAGCTAAGAAACTTTACTGCCATTTGTTATTTTATTTCTTGCATAAGGCTACCATTCTGCCTTCCGAGGTTAACATCTACCTCTATCTGTATTTGCATTGCATAAGGCTACCATTCTGCCTTCCGAGGTTAAGCTCTACCTCTATCTGCATTTGCATTGCATAAGGCTACCATTCTGCCTTCCAACTTGCATAAGGCTACCATTCTACCTTCCGAGGTTAAGCTCTACCTCTATCTGCATTTGCATTGTATAAGGCTACCATTCTGCCTTCCAACTTGCATAAGGCTACCATTCTACCTTCCAAGGTTAAGCTCTACCTCTATCTATATTTGCATTGCATAAGGCTACCATTTTTCCTTCCAACTTGCATAAGGCTACAATTCTGCCTTCCGCGGTTAAGCTCTACCTCTATCTGCATTTGCATTGCATAAGGCTACCATTCCACCTTCCGAGACTAAATCTCTATCCATATTGCACGACTGAAAGATCGCGACATTGCATGGCTAAAATATCACCACGTTGCACGGCTAAAAGATCTCCATATTGCGCGGCTGAAAGATCGCCACATTTCACGGCTAAAAGATCGCCATATTGTCCGGCTGAAAGATCGCCACATTGCATGACTGAAAGATCGCCACATAGCATGGTTGAAATATCGCCACATTGCACGGCTGAAAGATCGCCACATGCTACTGCATCCTTCATGGGCTGAAATATCGCCAATTCACCCAAAGGCGTCATCGTTCGAAGGCACCATCCCCATAGCCCGAGAAGACCACGTCATGGCCTAAGGATCCGTTTCAATCTTTTGCATATCATTATTCAAAGGCATCATGGTTCGGAGGCACCATTTTTATAGGCTGAGAGAATCATTTCATAGCATGCAAATCCTTTATTATACGCTTCATGGCCCAGGACATCATGGTTTAAAGACGTCATCATAATCGTCCGAAGACAACATCCATGGTCCGACGAGAATTTGCGTCATGTCTAAATTTACGTACAATATATACTTGTATTACTTTTTTGCAGGTAAAACGGCAAGTAGTATCCGTCTGACAGGAGCGTTTATGCTCCAGTGCCCACAACTATATCAGACCTAACTGTTCCCGTAAACCTTTCACTTACCCTGACCAAAACCTTGCGTCCGTTCTTGGAAAGTACCTATTGGCATACTCCGCCGACGGATCCTAAACTATCTGTGGCCTGATTCCTGTAAAATTAGGGATATGCAGGCACCTCAAAAGCTAGGGCGTAGCCTATCTCCTTCAAACCATTTTGTTCGGTCAAAATTTGGCCATCATATCTTTACCCGACAACTCTTTCATCCTTCCCGGGTAAAGTGGGGCAGTTGTTGATACCCAATTTTTACCCATATATATTTTATATGCAAAGTACCTTCAAAATAGTATATGTATACATATATAAGCATATCCAAGTGTTTCTTTATTTTTCCTTAATTTTAAAAGATTTTTTAATCAATTTATCCCTTATTTTATCCATAAAAAATCCAATAATTATTTCTAAAATTATTAATTTGGTAATTCATCTATTGAAATTTTATACGTATGCTAAGATATAGCTAGTGTAATTTTTTCATATTTTTTTACAAATTTAGTTAGTATTTTTAAGCTAAAGTACATATAATTGCAATATTAGCCCCTTTTTAGATTTAATTGTGTTTTACATTCACAAAATTAGGTCTGATATTTTTAAATAATTATTTATGTACTATAAATCATTTAGTACCTTTAATTTATTTCTAGAAATTATTTCATTATTTTTTATAAATCAAATAGAAAAATTAGCTATTTAAATGTTAGCCCCATTTTATTTCGATTATAGCCTAAATTGGACCCCTAATTGGAATCCCAATTACCCTGCCCCAGTTCCTATTAAACCCCGACCCTATTCCGATTTAATCCAACCCAAACCCAATCTCATTAAACCGCTCATTTACCCGATCAATCCAAGCCGTTGATCCTTCAGATCAATGGCCAAAAATCGTCCTTACCTAAATTAATTCTAAACTACCCCCTAAACCCTATCATTTCTCACCATACGCCGCCTCTGAATCACCTCCTAAACCCTATCATTTCCCACCATAGGGAGAAAAGGATAGACACATGAATAAATACCAACAGAACCAACCCCTCAGTATATCTCACAATCGCTCGTATCAGCCCCTTGGGCAATAACGTGGAACAACATCAGCCCCTCGGGCTATATCACATCACAAACTAGGTATCCACGCTCACTGAGGGTGTACAGACTCCTTGAGGGGGCCCTTACGGCCCAAGCACAATATCAAGCCATCTCGTGGCATAATCAAACAGGCTCTCGGACTCATATCAAGCCACCTCGTGGTGTAACACTCAGGACCCCGACTTCATAATTATAAATCAACACAATACCGCTGTGGCGCGCAACCCGATCCCATAATAACCTCACAACTCAGGCCCTCGGTCTCACTCGGTCAGAAATCTCTAAAAGCCACTCGGGCACAGTAAAATATGATGCTAAGCCCAAAATACATTTAAGATGTCAAAATAGAGTAAATATGGTAGAGTTATGAAAACAGTAGAATACAGCATGACAGAGTACAAATATAAAGTCAAAACAGTGACGAATTGTAGTAAAAATCTCCTAAGGGTAAAAAAATTTGGCACGAGGCCCAAATATGGCATTCAGCCCAAAACATGATGATAGCAAATAGTTTCCAATCAAATACACGGTTAAATAGTCATACGGGACGGACTAAGTCACAAACCCCTACGGTGCACAACCCCACGCTCGTTATCTAGCATGTGTGACACCTCAAAGTATCACAATGATGTGAAATCCGGATTTTCATACCCTCAAGACAGCATTTACAATCATTACTTACCTCTATCTGGTCCAAACTCTAGCCCTCGATACCTTTGCCTCTCGTCTCGGCCTCAACTCGCATCAAATCTATCCAAAATCAGAATCATGATGTCAAGATATGCTAAGGGAACGAAGCCCACGCAAAAATAATCAAATTACAATACAAATCCCGAAATTGGCCAAACCCGACCCTGGCCCACGTCTTGAAATACGACAAATTTTACATCAATAGAACCCTTGTTCTTCCATGAGTTCATGTATACCAAAAGTACCAAAATCGGACCTCAAATGGCCCTTCAAATCCTTAATCAAAGGTCTCCAATCTCTAACCCTAGTTTCTTCAATATTTACCCACATATTTCCATAAATTTTAAGCCTAATCAATAAATAATACCATAGGAATGAGTTTTATGTTCAACAATCTTACCTAATGAAGTTCCTTTGGAATCCCTCTTTAAAATCCCTCAAAAAGCTCCAAAATCAATTTAAAAATGGTGAAGAAAAGCTGAAAATCGCGAAGGATGAAATATATACTTTCTGACCCGGAAAAATCGCACATGCGGTTAAATGGTCGCACCTGCGGACCCGCACCTGCAATCACAGGTTTACACTTGAAAAAATGACTAAAAGCCTCAGGACCGCACCTGCGGTCACTCTCTCGCACCTGCGCCATCGCAGATGCATCCAGATGTCAGTTTCTGCGGCACCACCTGACTTACCTCTTGGTTGCATCTGCGGCTTGCTTCCACATCAGCAGGCATCGCACGTGCGGCCCCTAATCGCAGGTGTGGTTATGACAGCAATAATAATATATCAGCTGCCAAACTCAACTCCAAAATCTCCCGTCAACCATCCGAAATCACCCCAAGGCCCCCGGAACCTCAACCAAAAGCACGAACAAGCCATATACCAATATCCAAACTTATACCAATCTTCAAAACACCTCAAACAATATCGAATCAACCAAATAACATCGAATTCAAGCCTAAGGTTCCAAAAATCTTCCGAATTCTGCTTTTGATCAAAAAGTCTATACAACTGCGTCCGAATGACCTAAAATTTTGTACGCACATCTTAAATGACACAACAGACCTACTGCAACTCACATAATTTCATTCTGACCCCTATATCAAAATCTCACCTATCAACCGGGAAAATACCAAAATTCCAATTTCACCAATTCACCGGTCGGGTCATTATAAGAATCCTCTTCATGCCTTGATTTGGGTACTATATTAGAAATTTTATGAAACCATCCCTCTACTTTGGATGAATTACTTTGTGTTGAGTCTTCTGTTTAATCAACTGTTCTTTGCAAACTGGCCACAACTACATGGATCTCATGTTGCAATACTACCTTGAGATATACCCTAAAATATTTCCGTGTTATTTGTAAGTGATCTTTAGTATCATCTAAGACTTCAGGATAAATATCACATTTCCTCTCTTATGTATGGTCAACTGACATGTCAATTTGTAGCTAATATTTCCTTTGACATGCCATAAGTTTTTGTAAAGTTCTTTGTACTATGTTCTATTACCATTATGTTAAGTTTCATGATATTGGCCAAGTTGTACCACTAGTATATTGATATGTTATTTGTGACCTTATTAGAACTTTCATTGTACCATATTGACATTTGAAATCCTTTAGGTTAGTTCCCTATTCTAAACTTGTTTGGCATCGTGCACCCTTACATGTTTATCCTATAATCTTAAAGAACCTGGTTCCCCTAACTCTCTCTCAATATGTTCTTTTGCTCAATATTCTATCTCCTGCTAAATGATCGAATCAGGAATGTCAGTATTGTTATATCAACTTGCCATGAGGATTCTAACCCTTATTGATTCTCTTAACTTAAATGTTCTATACTTAATCAACCTTGCTATGTCTGCTTCTAAAGTACAAACGCATTTTGCAAGTTCTATCACTTAGTCGTTGTTAGTAGGTCCAAAATTCTTTAAGTAATTGCTATGTGTACTTGTCAAATTGTTAACTCCCAATTGCTTGGTAAGTAAGACTCCATATGGGTTTTAATATAGATCTAAATAAGTCTTATGGGTTTTAATATAGATCTAAATATGGACTTGGGCTTTACAACTAACACACTCCAGTGCTTGAGCTGAATTCACATATGAGCTTGCTATTCGTAGAAGAGTTAGCTATGGAAGTCCAAAGCAGTACTGGGTTATTTTTATTTTTCTTTTTGAGACTGCTCTTGGGCCTACAGTTTCCCGTGTATAATATTTATATTTATGTTTATTAATTGGGCCTGTAATAATTTGTAAACAAACAATTGGGGTGTTAGTGAAATCGAGGGAAACAAGTATATTCTAATGTTTGCGTAAAAGGGTAGAAAACATGCATAAAGGGTCTATGTGATCAATTTGTTATTCTAGACAACATGCCATATATGCCATCTGGTTTCATGTATTGAACACTTGTAGAAACCATGCCTATAGGAAATCACATACTCACTCAACCTGGTTTACTATGAGAAGCATGAGTTTAAGTACTTTAGTTGTTCCCATGTTTACTATCATGCGCTATTAGACAACATGACTATAGAAATCATGTGTCAATAACTATTCTTTCAATTGGTGCAACTGCAGTGCATTTACTAGATAACATGCCCGTAGGATTATATTAATTTATGCTCTGCTAACTCCTATCTAGATACCATGTCTATAGGGCTTTTAAACTGTTTCCGTTATCTTATTGCACTGTTCACCTAGATAACATGCCTATAGGAATAAGCAATAAATCTGCCAATTATTAGAACCTAGCTACAAAACAATGTTGCTTGTTTATAAAGCATGCCAATAGGATCAAATGAGAGTAATTTTGAGTTTTTCAATGGTTATCACTGTCCCCTCGCATATATCACTTAGAGATCATGTCTATAGATTTAATAATCGCGATAATCTGAATAACAATATTTCCATGCAACTTTTCTTGAATCGTTTGTTCACTTAGAAACCATGTCTATGGGTTTAAAATAACATCTCGAACCTGAAACTGCTTGTACATAATATGGAATATGCCCGTGTGCATTTGTTGCTACGTGTGGAGGCTAACTTGGGCCTTAATTGTCTTTACGTGGAATCCTATCTGTTTTGCATGTTGCTTAGTTTTTTTCATTTTTGAGCAACCTAAGTAAAGTCTAGAACTACCCAAATAGTAGGTCAAAGACTCCTGGATCATAGGCATGGGACGGGTAGCGCACGTATACGGCACGACTTAGAATTGAAAAAGCTTTAGGTAAACAAATTCAACATAGTAATCAAGTAACAGGAGATGATAGTATGTGATCGCTGAATAATATGAGCAAATCCTCTCCAAAATGAGTTGTGAAGTATTATTTATGTTGCATGGGATGATCCTTTAGGCTGAACAACTTAGGACCCGCCCTACTTTATATATTTACTATTAGACCTAAGTAGTTGTATCTTTATAGTCATACTAAGATTTGTACTAATTGTGTTATAATAAAATTCTGTGACTTTTATATTCTCCTTGTTTATCTGATCACCTAGCCTAATTGCAATCCACATAGTCTTAAGTTCGGCCGGACCCACAATTGTGGACCTCGAAGAGTGCCTAACACCTTCTCTTTGAGGTAATTTGAGCCATCACCAGATTTTCGGTGATATTGACTAGTTAAACTGAGTTATTTGCAAATAGGTGCCCTAACGCACCTTAAAAATTATTAGGTGGCGACTCTTCTGTTTTAATAACTAATTTAAAAGAGTTGTCACATGTCGAAACCCACATTCGCGAGAAAATGGGACGCGACAACATGGCGATTCCGCTGGGGATTTACACTTAGGTTCTTACCATAATAAACTTGATTTATGTGGATTACTTTCTTTATTACATGCACATCCCTTTTATTTGTTTTTGCTATACATGCACATCATTTCCCCTATTCACCTTTATTTGTTTAAAATCGGTTATGATATTCACATCCCTTCCCCGTTCACCATTATTTGTTATGACATGCGTATCCCTTCCCGTTCACCTTTATTTGTTATGACATGCACATCCCTTCCCCGTTCACCTTTATTTGCTATGATCACTCTTTATTTTTTTTTATTTTTTTTCATCTTGTTCAAAAACTGCTATATCATGCCTCTCCCATAACTACCTCCTTACCTGATTTATTTCCCGCACATATTCTTATGAACTAAACTGACTTATTCCTTTTGTCTTTGTTTTCTATGTTTTCCATGTTTACCTTACTATTGTATTTACCATTTTTACATATTTATCATGCAAATACTTGGCAACGTGTTATTATCTCTGCATAAAGCATGCTCTACATCATACTCCACTCGTGCCAATTATTAACATAGTGGCTTGATGAGTTTCCGTGCTCTTCCAAAATTAGCCTTTTTAAATCAGAAAGGCTTATTTGTAGTAGACTAGTCGATCAATGGTGCAATCGATGGGACTGTGCCTTTCCCTATCAAGTTGTCCACTTGAGAGTACTAGTCTAGACCATTAAGGAAACCTTACTTCCATATCAAATGTACAGGCATTATGTTAAACCCAATACGAGTTAGAACGTTGTTAGCGTAATAGCCCACTAAGATAAGCCTTGTCCACCAACAGGACTTCCACAATCCCAATGGATACTATCATGTTATATGCCTTATTTGGAGAAAATGTGCCAATATATTGATCATTATTGTGTAAGTGGTCAAATCTAGAGGGGGAAAGGGCTAACTTTCTTTGTTTGTAGAAAATGAAGCACGAAGTCCCTAGATTCGGCATGGTCTAAAACATCCCACCTCTGCTACTTGACTAGTGGAAAGACCTTGTGCCTTGCGACAAGAATCATGTGAGAAGGGTACTTGGTGACTTTCCATCTTTGCTTAACATCCGACCAAGTAGGGCATTGATTAAGGCTGCTACCATGTTTTGGGACGAGAAAAGGGTTGTCTTTCGCTTTGGTGACATAGAAATGACTCCTCTCCCAGAAGAAATAGGAGGCTTTACTAAGTTGCTGTGGGATAGTCCAGGATTACTAGTGCCAGAGAATCACACCCCTCGTGGTTTTCTGAAGATGCTGAGTTTTAAGAAAAATGATGAGTTGCTCTGTTTAAATAAATCATACATCCCATTTGAATTTCTTTATGAGCATTATGGGAAAAGTAAGTCATATCGCCTTCATCATGATGAACTCGCCATTACTTCTCTAGGTTAGACACACCGCAAGTTTTATATGCTCATCGCATGCTTTTTGGGGTTGTTGATATTTCAATTGAAAAGGGGAAGGATTGATACCCGTTTGTCGCCAGGACTTTGATGGAAGGCATCGAGGGACAAACTTATACCATCATCCTCATGATCCTAGCTGAAATGTACCGCACTCTAGATCGGTGCAAGCAGGGATTCAGACATTTTGAATGTTGTAATCTGTTACTACAAGTCTGGCTATTAGAATACTTTTAGAGGGGAGAATCTCGTCAAGAGATTATGCGACAACCATTGAATGACTACATAGCTTGCCATCACCCAAAGAAAATGACATTTATCCCAGACAGGTTTGTGCAACCTGAAAAGGATGTAAGTTGGGTGCATTTCTTCAGCAATCTGCAGATGAAAATGTACATTGGATGTTTGAATGGTTCCCTAGCAGAGAGTGCATCATCAGGTCAAGAAAGACTACACATCTGGTGATAATCGGGTAGTGGGCATCTATCATTATGCTCCTATAAGGGTAATGAGACAAGTGGGAAGAAAACATGTAATACCTCGAGTTTCTAACATGGTCCAATGCAAAGTAGATTTTAAATGGGACGTCATTCCATTCAAGTTCGAGGCACCACATATGTGGAACCAGAAGATCATTGTGGAAAAATAAATAATTGAGCCAGACGGGTATGATACCGTTCATGTGTACTTCTACCCATCATGTTTGGTAGATGATATAGCAGGAGATGTCAAGCCGGGGGTTAATCTGAAAAGCATGATCATAGATGATGTTGCTGAGGCACAGGTCAAGTATTGGAGGCTACGCAAAAGTGTTTTGAAGTCTGAAGCTAGACATTAGGAACAACACAAAGTGGATATGGAGTCAATTAACAAATGGAAGGTAATTTCCACTAAGTCAACAGAGAGATTGGAATATCTGGAACAATGATTGATGGAGCTTGAGGGGAAGATGAGAAAGAGGCTTTCAGATTGTCAAAACACGGATAGTAGTGAATGAGGACATGTAGTGAAGGCTTACTTATTATTGGATATGTGCGATCTGGTGAATCTGATTGATGGAGTCAAGATAGCAAAGCATGGAGAAGGTCCTCTAAGACTAAGTAGATTAGGAAATGATGTTCTTTACTTTTTTGTAGCTTAGTTTTAGATTTCAATTGTAATAAGGCCAAATTCCATTAGTAACTTTATCATTATTGTCGATTTAGTAAGGGTTTGACTCATTTTCACATTAATGAAATGATGCAATTACTAGCACCAATTTTCTCTAAGTCTATATGTCGTTTAGGCCTACCTCAAGCACAACGAGGTCCCTTAAATTAGGACGCAAATTTATCGCATGACTTTGCAAAACACGTTAATACTACAAGCATTATTTCAATATCCCTTACTAACTTGGTTACCTTTTGCTTTTTCTTTATTTTGATTATTCCCATTCCCCAAGGTTGGTTCGTGCATACTGGCATCGTCAGCATATCACACTTGATCCAGAGGTCCTCCACCTCCCCCTCCACCAAGTGATCATGAAGGAAAAAAGAAAAGAGAAAGGGAAAATGGATGATTTGAGTGGTATCGGGAAGGACAACACTACTATGGCAGAGAACGTTGAAACTTCAGTGTGCCAAAGTACTCCGGCAAAGAATGAACTGGTCTTCATCAGGAACGAAAAATCATAGAGCTACAAGGAGAACTTGAGCAGGTCTAGAACTTGGCAGATCTTTCTCTCACCCTTAATGTCCCTGATATTAACCATCAAAATCCAACTACCCAAAACCAAGCACCACACCAAAACAAACAAAACCAAAATCCACCGCCAAATCCTCCTGCGCTACACCAGTACCTCGTACCTACTCATAACCTTAACTCCCCCACTAGTACCTACTCCTCAACAACACCATCATCATCCAACTCAATACCCACAAACCAACACTTATCACACTCCCCCAAATTTACCACAACCTATTCCTGGTCCCCAAAACTCGACCAATGACCACCCTTATGCCCATATTCCCAGATTTCATCAAAGCAATCCCATATATGTGGAAACTTTACCCCACACCCCGCAACAAACCCTAAACATACCTGAGTCAACCGAGAAAGACTTGCTCATTAAGAATATGGCAAAAGAACTCAAGAAGCTCACATATAGAGTTCAGAGTGTCGAAGGTGGTAAAGGCATTCAAGGTTTAAACTGTGAGGACTTGTGCATTCAGCCAGATGCAGAACTACTGGAGGGTTACAAACCTACCAAGTTTGAAATGTTTGATGGAACTAGTGATCCAAAAGTACATCTAAGGACATATTGTGAAACTAGTAGGAATGGGCAAAAATGAACAAATCTATATGAAACTGTTCCTATGAAGCCTCACGAGATAAGCATTGTCTTGGTATATCAGTCAGGACCCAAAGAAGTGGGTTAGTTGGGTAAGCAAGGCATCAGACTTCATGGACAGATTTAGGTTCAACACAGAAAATGCACCAGACATTTTCTACATTAAAAATCTCAAGAAGAAGCCAATAGAAACCTTCCGTGAGTATGCTACTTGGTGGAGATCTGAAGCTGTGAAAGTAAGGCCAACACTTGAAGAAGAACAAATGAATAAGTTCTCCATCAGAGCTTAAGACCCGCAATACTATGAAAGAGATGGTTATTGAGAACCACAAATTCTCCGACATTATCAAGCTGGGGGAAAGAATAGAAGAAGGGATTAAGAGTGGGATGGTGACAAATTTTGAGGCACTTCATGCCATGAATAAAGCATTGCAATTGGGAGGTATTTCGAAGAAGAAAGAAGCAGTGCTCTGATAGTAGCCCAGGGTCCTAAGTCTCATCTCACATACCAAACACCTCCACCCACATACCTGTCTTCACCCCGCAAATACCAAAAACCTGCTACCGACTACAATGCCTATAACACCCAATCCGCATATTTTTACTCACCACCACCCACCCACCAAAATTACCAAAAACCACAACCAAAATTCGATTGCAAACTACCTAGACAATACACCCCGATTGCTGAACCCATAGAACAACTATACGAGAGACTGAAGGTTGCTGGTTATGTCACTCTTATTCCTGCCATTTCTATGGAGATTTTTTCTCAGTGGATTAACCCCAACAAAACATGTGCCTATCATTTAGGCATAAAGAGCTATACCATTGATTAGTGCCACACATTGAAAGACAAAATCCAGACGTTTATCAATACTAAGGTCATACAATCAAATAAAGTGGCACCAAATATTCATAACAATCCTCTTCCGGATCACAGAGTTGAGGGAGTGAATGTGATAGAGACTGACGAGGAATGGGATCTGTAATCGAACTCATTCAAGAGGTAGATGATCCTAAAACTTCTCCGGTCACCCTCACACCCTTTATGGTACAAACCCAAGCACCGTTTGAAGTCGAGGTAACTACACCCTTCATTGTGATGGTAGATCCCACGCCATCTTACAAGTCTGATATTATCCCATGGGAATATTTTGCGGAAGCAAGGAGAAAAGGAAAGGCAAAAATGAAGGAAACATGTGCGGCACAAGGCATGACTATAACTGGCAAGGTTTATACACCTGAGCACCCAGGAAGAACAAACAAAGAAGCTGCATCTAAGTCGCCTGTTGTTGAGACTGGCACTAATGACCTTTGGAGAAAGGTACAACTGAGAGAATACTCAATTATTGACCATTTGAACAAAAACCCTGCTCAGATATCCATCTTGTCGCTACTATAAAATTTCAACACACACATGAATGCCTTGATGGAAGTGCTGTGTAAAGCTTATATACCCACAAACATCACTAGTGAAGAGATGGCTAATATGGTTGGGAAGGTATTGGAGAGCCACAAAATCACCTTTCACGAGGATGAATTACCATAAGAAGTAATAAGTCACAACAGGGCACTACACATCACAGTGAAATTTGAGAACAAGTTCATCGCCAGGGTCCTGATAGATGGGGGTTCAAGTATCAACATATGCCCACTGACTACTCTAAAAAGGTTAGGTAAAGGCCTGCATGAGATACAGATGGGAAGCATGAATGTGAAGGCATTTGATGTATCTCAAAGATCCACCATCGGAGAAATCAACCTCAGCCTACAGATGGGCTCTACATGGTTTGATGTCGAGTTCCAAGTACTTGACATATCTGCTACCTATAACGTATTATTGGGACAACCCTGGATACATGTCGTCAGGGCAGTAGCTTCAACTTTGTATCAAGCTGCGAAGTTTGAGTGGAATCACTAGGAGGTGATTGTTCATCAAGCTGGAAGTAATCCTATATACACCAATCAGACTGTCCCAGTCATCGAGAACATAAAGAAGCTGGTGGAGAAACATACCATCGCATTGATCGCGTCAATGCAATTGAAAAAGACCAAAGGTGGAGCAACGAGATAGAAAGCATACTATTATGGATAGGGTATGAATCTAGTAAAGGTCTCGGCAAAAAATTTCAAGGGATTACCAAACCCGTACAATTGCAGCATCATGGAATGACTTTTGGTCTCGGATATGAATATACTTAGCAATAATACCAGGATTGGTTGCCGACATGGCGTGCTCCTTATTATCTACTGGAACAACCAGTAACTCCTCTGCACCAGCCATTTTATCAAGTTGACATGATGTGGGGATCTGAGGAAGATGAAGTCTTAGCTAGCATGAGGAAACTATTTCTAGAAGAAGAAGATATGGACTGCGACACAATACTTGAGGAGGAGGAAGACCTTACCATTCAGACTGTAGAGAAAGGAGATGTTCTCAGGAACTGGACTGGTGCACCATCCTGGGTCCGTCGAGTTCCTGGGTATCCTTGGCAAATTAACATCAATTATTTTAAAAAAAATAGTTTTGAGCATTTGAGAACTTTCAGTATTTTATTTTGAAATAATTTCTCGAGTCATCGACTCGCACTTATTGTCGTTTTCAAGTTTTATTAATGCATTGCTATTTTTTGTATTTTTTATTATTCCTTACATTTTTCTTTATAGCATTATTGTTACTTATTCAAATGAACCTTCGACTGTGACATGTAATGATACAATGCAACATAAGGATAGTGATTCAGAGGATCTGGAATATGATATAATACATGTGGAAATCGTCAGAGAAGTGGAAAATTTTGAAATCAAGTCTAATTTGGACGAAACAGAGGCAGTTAACTTAGGGGATTCTGAACAGTCAAGGAAACATGCATAAGCATTCACATATCACCGTTAGAGAAGGAAGAGTATGTCAGACTCCTAGAAGAGTATGAAGATATCTTTGCATGGTCCTACGATGATATGACTGGTTTGAGCACATTCATAGTGGCTTACAAGTTACCCACCAATCCCACATGTCCACCGATATCCAGAAGCTCAGAAAGTTCAAGCCGAATATGAGTTTGAAGATAAAAGAGGAAGTCATTAAGTGAATCAAAGACAAGGTTCTTAGAGTGGTTGAATATCCAACTTGGTTGGCCAACATCGTGATGGTTCCGAAGAAAGATCAGAAAGTTAGAGTACATGTTGATTACCGAGATTTAAATAGAGCGAGTCCCAGAGATGATTTCCTGTTGCCTAATATACATATACTGATCGACAAATGTTCCAGTTATCAACTCCAGTCCTTTGTGGATTGCTTTGCAAGATATCATCAGATCTGGATGGATGAAGAGGATGCCGAAAAGACAGCCTTTATCATATCATGGGGAATATACTGCTACAAAATAATGCCTTTTGGTTTGAATATGGAGCCAACTACATAAGATTCATGCCAACCATCTTCCACGACATGATACACAAGGAAATAGAGGTGTATGTGGATGACGTTATCATCAAATCCAAAAAGAGTACGAATCACATAGCAAATCTGAAGAAATTCTTTGATTGGCTTCGAAGGTGCAATCTGAAATTGAATCCTGAAAAGTGTGCCTTCGGAGTCCCTGCTGGAAAATTATTAGGATTCATCGTCAGCTGCCGAGGTATTGAATTATAACTGTCAAACATTAAAGCTATCCAGAACCTGCCACCTCCGAAGAATAAGAAAGATGTGATGAGCTTTTAGGGCGTCTTAATTACATCAATCATTTCATAGCACAATCAACCGTAATATGTGAGCCGATCTTCAGAATGCTAAGAAAAGATACTACAACAAGCTGGACTGAAGAATACTAGAAGGCCTTCGAAAAAATCAAGGAGTATTTATCTAAACCACCCGTTCTGGTCCCACCAGAACCAGGAAGACCTCTACTACTTTATTTGTCTGTATTGGACTGGGATTTTGGTTGTGTTCTGGGACAACATGATGAGACTGGAAGAAAGGAGCATGCAATATACTATCTGAGTAAGAAATTCACATCTTACGAAGCCCGATACTCTTTGTTAGAATGCACTTACTGTGCTTTGACATAGACAGCTCGGAAGTTGAGGCATTATTTCTGTGCAAACACTACATATCTCATATCAAGGATGGACCCGCTAAAATACATCTTTCAGAAACCCATGTCCACAGGTAAGTTGGAAAAGTGGCAGATATTGCTGAGTGAGTTCAACATATTCTATGTAACTCAGAAGGCAGTCAAAGGGCAAGCATTGGCAGATCATCTGGCAGAAAATCCCGTAGAAGGAGAATATGAACCATTGAAAACATATTTTCCCGATAAGAAGATATCATTTGTAGGAGAAGATATCACCAAGGCATATGATGCTTAGAGAATGTTCTTCGAAAGAGCTGGAAAATTCAAAGAAGTGGGTATCAGAGCTGTTTTAGTATCAAAAACCGGCCAACACTATCCGATATATGCAAAACTCAGGTTTTCATGCACCAACAATATGGCAGAATATGAGGCTTGCATCTTGGGACTCAAGTTGGCCATTGACATGAATGTTTAGGAGTTGTTGGTAATTGGATTTCTGATGTTTTGGTGTACCAGGTTTTAGGAGAATGGGCTACAAAGAACACCAAAATATTGCCTTATTTGTACTGTCTACAAGAGCTAATCAAGAGGTTCACGAAGATTGAATTCAAACATGTTCCGAGGGTTCAAGACGATTTTGCAAATGCATTGGCCACTTTATCTTCCATGATACAACACCCAGACAAGAACTTCATCGATCCTACCCCAATAGGAATTCATAAGGAACCAACTTATTATGCTCATGCTGAAGAAGAGAGTGATGGAAATCTGTGGTTCCACGACATCAAGGAATATTTTGGCAAAGGGAGAATATCCAGAGCATACAACCCATACTCAGAAATGCACACTTTGAAGTTTAGACAACCATTTCTTCCAAAGCGAAGGAATTCTGTATATAAGAACTCCTGACCTGGGATTACTACGGTATGTTGGTGCCAAGGAGGCATCCATATTGCTCAAGGAAATACATGCCAGAACTTTCGGACCGCATAAGAATGGATTCATCTTAGCGAAGAAGATACTAAGAGTGGGGTATATTCGGATGACTATGGAAACAGACTGCATCAAGTATGTTCAGAAGTGTCACCAATGCCAGATACATACTGACATGATATGAGTACCACCCAATGAACTCAATGCAACAAGTTCACCCTGGCCTTTCTCCGCTTGGGGTATGGATGTCATCGGCCCAATCGAACTCATTGCTTTAAATTGGCAAGATTCATTCTAGTGGCCATAGACTATTTCATAAAATGGTTTGAAGCCGCATCTCACAAAGTTGTAACTAAAAAGGTCGTAGATTTTTTTCGGGATCGCATTATTTGTCGGTTCATAGTACTAGAGTCAATCATAACTGAAAACACCACTAATCTCAACAGTGATTTGATGAAGGCCATGTGTGAAAACTTCAATATCAAGCATAAAAATTCCACAACATACATGCCGCAAATAAAAGGAACTGTAGAAGCCACCAACAAGAACATCAAGAAGATATTAAGGAAAATTGTAGATAATTATAAACAATGGCATGAGAATCTACCATTTGCTCTGCTCGGGTATCGCACCATGGTTCGTACATCAACTGGGGAAACTCCACACCATGGTTCGTACATCAACTGGGGCAACTCCCTACTTATTGGTTTATGGTACTGAAGCGGTTAATCCTGCCGAAATAGAAATCCCTTATTTAAGTATTAATGTTGAGATCAACATTGCAAAATGGGAACATAGCTGATACGAACAACTAGCTCTCATTGATGGAAAGAGAATGAATGTGGTATGTCACGATCAACTCTACCATAACAGAACGACAAGAGCTTTCAACAAAAGGTCACACCAAGGCAATTCACATCAGGTCAGTTGGTGCTAAAGCGGATCTTCCCATATCAGGATGAAGCCAAGTTGAAGTTCTCACCCAACTGGCAAGGTCCCTACATGGTTCATCGAGTACTAACAGGATGAGCACTTATACTTGCAGAAATAGATGGAGAGATTAGGCCAAAGCCTATCATGTAAGGCCCCATAAAATTTTGTGCTTAAAACCTAGTAGCTCATAGTGTCAAGGTCCGAATATTGTGTTAGGAATGTGTAGCTCGCCGCAGTTCGGACCCTCGGTGGTGATCTAAGCTTTAAAAATCAAAAGAATAATTTTTTCCAGAAAATTGTCAATTCTGCGGTCAAGAATGCGGTCGCAGAGCAGCTATGCGGACCGCATTCCTATCGCAGAGTGAAGCAGAAAATTGGTCTAAGATGATGTCAAAAATACGGCCCATTCTGCGATCGCAGAATCGAAATGCGGACCGCATTCCTACCGCGGAGTGTAACAGAAGATTTGTCAAAGATTAAAGCTAAAATGCGGTCAATTCTGCGGCGCATTATGCGACCGCAGAACATGAATGCGGATCGCATTCTTGTCGCAGATCGTGTCAGAACATTTGGTTTTTGAAGAGCAATTATGCGGTCCATTATGCGGACGACATGTCTACTCTGCGATCGCAGATGCGACCGTAGATCTCACCCGGGCTTCTATTTTCTAATTTTAAAACCAGACCCCCATTTTAATAAAATGCCCTAACCCCTCATTTTAACCACATTTCTGAGCAAAATAAGAGAGAGAAAGGGAGGGGTTCTTGAGAGAAATATTATCTTCAAAAAAAAAATTGTTCTTCAAATTGCTTGGTCCGAAAAATTCTAAAGCTAGTGTCTTTATCTCCATTTCTAAAGGTAAAAACCCTAACCCTTTTTCCCTTGATTTTCAGATTCTAATAGAAAGAGGGATTTTTATGCATTAATTCTTGAAAATGGAAGTCAAAACACTCATGCATGTTCTTTATACCTAAAGATTAGTAAAATGGAAATGGGTAGAAGTAAAGGGAGGTGCTCGATAATCCAAATAAGCCCGGATAGTAATTGTAAATTTCGTTTCTAAGATATATGTGTAACTTGTGACCTAGATTGATGCTGCTAGATTATTGGGTGAATTGGAAGTAGGAGATAAAAGAAAAAGAAAGGAAATTCGACTCCAGGTATGTATGACTAACTTTGATCCTTGTGAAATCGCCCTGTTTTGGTGTGCAAATAAATGGTATATGATAGCTGTGTGAATTGTTGTGAGACTCTTGTGATTGTTTTGCTGGGTGATGATCTGGTTTGGTTAAAAGTCATGTGGTAAGAGTTGGAAAACAATTGATAAAAAAAGGAAATTGTAAATGATGAAATTGGGAACAATGGTGGTAATAACATATTTGGTTCCTTCCTTGTGGGAAATTAATGAAATGACTTGAATTGCTTTGTATTGCTGAACATAATGGGATTGGTACCATTAGCTATGGAAACACTTGTAGCATTGTTGTGGATGTGACTTTAAAAGCATTGTGGTAACGTGAAACACTTGTGAACTGTGGAATCCAACAGAAATAGTATTGATGGTTATGGGAATACTTGCGAATCATTGTTGTGACTCCTAAGTGAAATGTTGTTGTGATCTTTGCGAATTGCTTATTGTTTTTGATGTGATCTTTGTGAAGTGTT